>JASANG010002756.1:0-53636 GCA_030248215.1 Enoplolaimus lenunculus | reverse complement strand
TCTGTATCGACTTAAATCATGGGCGTAGCCAGGATTATGGAAAGGGGGATACGTCCTACGAATAAACTTGAATTGGTAGTTGCTTGTGTTACCAAGTTCGGAAACGCCTAAAAACTCATGATCAAAAATCACTAAAGGCTTTTAACCCCTGAAACTCCTCCCGCTACGCCCTGGGCCATAACTGTAACACAGGATTATATTTTTAAACCAAGGTAGCACAGATAGTGGTAGTGACGCGACAGAAAGAGGCTGATATTTATTTTGACTCTACAGAAGGCACCCCTGTAGTTCGATTACGGACTGTTATTTATTTTTCATTCATTCCATGTTAATTGGGCCCGACTCCCGTCTTTTATATTCGTTCTCTCGGGCAGAGCTGACTTGCTCCAAAGCATTTTTGTTAATTGCCATATCCGTTAATAATTTTTTGTAGATTTAATAAATTCGTGCGAGTTATGTGAGTGTCTGTTACATATTTGAGTAGTCCAGGTCATTATTGTGCTTTGGTCTCAATTATGAACTCTTATTAGGACATAAGGATTTTATCTACTAACGGGCTATAATTAGACATATAGACGCTATAATGCGGTGGTGCAATTGGCCTTATGATATACCGGCCTGTGGTGGAGTGGTTAGCATGTCTTCTTTGCAAGCGGGAGGCCCGGGTTCGATCCCCGGCTGACCGAATATTTAATCGCCAATTGCGCAGCACCTCATTGCTTTCGTTCTCAGGTCTAAGTTGGAAGATGGACAGGGCTGTGTGTCGTAGTGGCGCACGACTCGCTGTCACCTCTGGTGACGGCCGGCTACGCTGACAGAATGGTGTACCACGGTGGCTACAAATCACACCACGTTCGGCGTGGGTTGCTATTGAGTCCTGCTTTTCAGACACAAAGGACGGGCAGTGCACGTGAGATCGTGGCTGTCACGCACACTCGTTGTGCGTGGAACGTGGAGCGCGAAATGGGCTGTCTATCCCCTGACACCCTGCACCTGAGACCATATCCTTGCAATCATGTATTGATTTGGACTCAAAATGGAAACTTGTCTCTTACAACCTCGTTGTATTTGGATCACTACAGTATATACTATTTCAGATACGCACGGCGACAAAAATCCATTATGTCGCACTCGAAGCAAACATATATCAGACACCATCGCATGTTCCGAAAGCCAACGAATAACCAAAGAAATGACGATTGCAATGAAACGCATCGCGTTTTATACAATTGTAATGGCAACTACTGCAGTCATTCTAGTAATGTTTTGCATATCTTCACTGTATGCACGGATTCAACGTGTTCACACACTGCTCGAAGACGAAGTTGTATTCTGTAAGGTAAGTATATAGTACTGGTCGATAGGAATTCAAATTGAACTAATAATCCATTTAATACTAAACCATCAACTCGTTTTCAAGGCGCCCGCAGAAACTCTGGTCCTGCTGTCCTGTTGTACCCGCTGTCCTACTGTCACCGATGTTTTGCTGTCCTCATTGCCCCACTTTTCAGTAAAATCTAAGCATACAGCACAGCTGGAGTTATTCATATTTGTTTCTTCGCTTTGTTGTTCTTGCAAGACAGGAACGGTCCTCTGAGTAACATTGTCGTTGGTCTGAACGTATGCAACTTGTCAATGTTTCTCTTTGGAAAAATATTAAACGATACGCCAGTCACTTAATATTGTTCTAAATGGACATATCGGTCGATGTATAAGCCTTCACAAACTTTGTTGAACATAATAAATTGCATCGCTTTTGGCAGAACTTAAACGAGCCTTGTGGCGACTTCAAAACATTGAATTTTTGTAAATTCACAATAACATAAAACGAGGCCCTTAACGAAAAAATAATAAACAAACATTACCAACAAAACGGCCAAAAACTAAATCCTGAAAATTCTAAGTTTTTTAACTAATTTCAAGGTCCGCTCAACAGACCTATGGAAACGAACCGGAGTCATTCATACTATTTTGAATATGGAAGCAATCCTTGCAACCGTCAACGCGGAACAATCAATTAACACGCGATCTAAGCGTCAATTTTATCCATCGTTTTTTCTCGGGAATAGCGGATCAAGTCTATCAGGAGTCGGCCCTGGGCTTCTATTTGGTAACGACCCTCCGCATTTATCAACGACCACTCCAAAACCGGAATACTTTGCCGAAATCGAAACTCAAACATCAGAATCTGTACCATTAACCAGCATTACTTCAGAACTACAGCTACCAGCTTTCTTAGACCCGAACAAATATCAATCAGCTGAATTTGAGCGTAGCGTTAGCGAGCCAGATACACTAGATGTGACTTTAGGGACCCCTCTGAGTTTAGAAGACCCATCGATTGATTTTAACAAAATTGACTCAAATTTCGATCCAACCGACGATCCCTCGTTTCATCATGATGGTGAACCTCAAGTTCAAACAGTCACCTTAAGTCCTGAAATGATCAAAAACGCCGCTAACTTTAACCCTCACCCGATCGCCCAATTAGAAAACGGTGTATTCGGAGCTGATGCCAAACTAACCAATTGGAACGAATTCAGAAGCTCAGATAGAAGACTACATCCAATCATAGAAGGATCTGCTCCTTCTATCCGACCACAAACGCTGAGAAATAACGCACGACGCTTTCAGCAGCCGAATTTTTATAACGGCTACTCAAATCAGCGGCGCTACGGACCAAGTTATGAGGGCAGCTCTTATGGGTATGGCAACTCTGATTACTATAACGGACAAGAAGGAGCAGGTTATTACAGTCGCGGTAGTGATAATATGTTTGGTGGATCTTACATTAGCGGTGGGTACGGGCAACCGACTGGATATCCGCCTAGTGAATCGAAATGTAAGTTGACTACTAATCAATGTAAATATATACATATATACATATACATATATACAATGGAAGCTATGGTATTCTCAATGTGTTAGTTTGCAGTGGAGTTTGCCGCTTTATAGTTAAGAAGACTACAGGGTTTAAAATTTATTTAGTTACTAAAGTCGAAAAATATGCCTGCAATGAAAAAGTGAAGGTCAATTGCACAAGCGTTTTGCGGGAAACCGTACAAGATTTGCACTGTAAATTTCAATGAATTGATTTTAATTGAGAACGAGTTGAATTGCTAAGTCTGAATTAGGTATTTCAAGATTCAAAACTGTGAATTGGTTGAATTCATTGTGTCATTTAATCAACTCACTCGGCATAAAATCCGCTCGGAGTGCGTTAATGTTTACTTTTATTAACTCAGAGACAACCAGAATGGACTAATTCGTTCTCTGGAGTTGATTAATTCAAACGTACAGTGTGGCTGATTTGCTTACAATGCATTTTTGTACCTTTCCATAAGTGTAACCTTATATAAACTAAAGATTTCGTACATATATTCTTACTATAAAAAGGTAAAATATTTATACAACGATAATTAGCTTAACCAAAATTTAAAATTTGACTACTTTAACCGAAATTTTATTTGGCTAGCAAATAGTGAAAGATATTATTTCAGGTTGCACTTGCCACCAGGGACCAGCCGGACCGCCTGGCGTCTCTGGTCAGCCAGGCCCACCTGGGACAGATGGGCTCCCTGGAGCGCCAGGTCAAGCTGGTGAGCCTGGTAGATCAAACCCAATTGCACCTCCGGCATGCAAACCATCCTGCCCTGCGTCATATCCTGG
The DNA here is from genome assembly GCA_030248215.1 of Enoplolaimus lenunculus. Taxonomy (NCBI): domain Eukaryota; kingdom Metazoa; phylum Nematoda; class Enoplea; order Enoplida; family Thoracostomopsidae; genus Enoplolaimus; species Enoplolaimus lenunculus. The sequence goes on along the minus strand of JASANG010002756.1, from coordinate 49,967 downwards.
ACGACAAGGAATACCTGGTCCTCAAGGGGTTCCAGGTGAGCTTGCCATGTTTTTAACTGCAATTGACTCACAGTGTTTAGTGACAGTTTGGATCGACCGAGAAGCTAAACGCAATTTTAGTACTATATAAATAGAACAACATTTAGGTTTTGGTTCCTGTTGCGGTGCCATGGACATCATGGCCTGGGTGGAACCTTGGATTCGCAAGCGGATATTGAATTTGCTTCGTTCTTTCGGTGATCGTGATAGGCTGTTAACCCTTTCTCACATGAATATTGCAATTTCACATGAGATGTAATTTCAAGGTGAGATTCGATCCCCAGTCTCACGGGTGAGCTGGCGTTTACGATGAGCACTGAGCTATAGGAGCTTGACGGTCGAGCGCGTCGGAGCTCTCACGTCTTGTGGAGATTTTACACTGCGCATGTGTTATAAATGTGAAACACTGCTCACAGTGTGTGTATTGCTCGTAAATTATTGTATTTAGTTACTCATAGTATACTCTATGAGTGAAAGGGTTAAAACGTGGTAATAGAATATATTCTTTCTGCTTAAACGACAGTGTTTTCCTATAAACCTGTACAAACAACGCTTTTATATTCCAATTTTACTTAAATATGTATTAAAAATTTATTATTGTGAACGATACAATTACATACTGAAGTGACCCGAATAAGAACCAATTAAGAGGTTGTCTCTATTTTTAAACCCAATCAATAGGAGTCAGTATCCCTAATCAGAACCCTTTAGTGGATTAAGTCAATAAGTCCTTATTACAGCCCATAAAAGAGATAAAAACAGAAGGAATGGCCTAGACTTCTCAAATATGTAACAGACACTCAGACAACCCGGACATCTAAAATTTATTGTATCCAGACAAAATAGTAACGGACATGGCAATGAACAAAATTCTTCCGAGCAAGTCAGTTGTGTCCAAATCAAAATATAAAAAGGACGATGTTAGATCCAACCAACATGGACTAAATTCGTAACCGAATAACAGGTATACCTTCTAGAAAAACAGAATAAAGACCTGTCCGCCCCTATTATTCGGGTCACTACAGTAGCTACTATATTTTTCAGGAATACCAGGTCCACCTGGCAAAGCGTACCTTGTACAGTCGGGGCCACCAGGACCACCTGGACCAATTGGACCTCCTGGAACGCTAGGACCGCCAGGACCTAAAGGTGATCTTGGACCTCCAGGAGAGCTGATATGTAAGTTCAAATGTTTCAAATTTATTAACTTCATGACTGCAACGAATTCATTGCTACTAAGATTCAGATCACAAATGTATTTTTTCCTTTATGGTCCGTATTAACTTTAGAATCCTTCGAATTGGAATATAGGAAAACTAACGGGCTAAAGGTCTGGGAGGCTTAGGATTAGGCTTATATTTAGACTTTTAAATATTAGACCTAGGGTAAGGCTTAGGTTAGCTAATAATTTTTATAGTTAACATGAACTGTTTAATCTATCGAGGTTGCTAGAACTAAAGCGTAACATTACTGATTCCTCTCTCTTGTTGACACATAAGAACCGAATAATATTTACCTTTAAATTTTTTTTCTGCAAAATAACGCCTAAATAATCATTTATTTTAGCTGTCGTCGGACCACGAGGACCTATGGGACAGTTAGGTCCGCCTGGCATCGAAGGACCTCCAGGAACAGCAGGGATTCCAGACACTGGTCCTGCGCCGCCTGGCATACCTGGTCCGCCGGGCAATCCAGGTCTACCAGGGGCGAACGCAGGCACACCAGGCGCCCCTGGCCTGCCAGGAGAACCCGGGCCGCCGGGTTCACGTGGTTTATGCGCTCATTGTCCTGCGCCAAGACTTGCTCCTGGATACTGACGATAACAATCGAACCTCAACATTTCGATTAAAAATGTATTGTGTTCATTTTGTATACAATAAATTAAACAAACGCCTAAAACCTATGCTTTAACTCAAAAATTATGAAAGAAAAAATTCGGCAAGACAGAAGAACCGATTAACAAAACCGAGGCGACGCCTAGGTATTTCATCAGCGGTATGGTCAGTGACACTAGTGTACGATCGACAGAAATCCCTATGTTATTCACTTAATGCCACAAAACTTATTAAAATCTTAGGCGCGGTTGGAAGGAGATTTTCTCCGAAACAACAAATGAGCTCTATTTTTTTACAAATTTTACTAAAAACTATTTTAAATTTTAAATATCTACCATAAAAACACTAAAGGAAAACTATTAGCTGACAAGATAGTGAAGTAAGTATGCAGAAATATTGAACATTTTGAAATAGGTGCCCAAGCAACACAGTGCTTTTAATAGAGACGGCCTTCAGGCCGCCTCAAAAATGAAATACCAAAAAATTTATCTGGTCGAATATAACCACTTTGCGTACTGCCACAAATTCAGTATTTCAAAGTGTCTGAATGGTTTGGATTGGCCAGAATTTGGTCTTCTCTTTACGAATGTGGTCTAAGAGATTCCCCGAGTCCGTCGGAAAAATGCCGACTTGACACGATGCTATCCTTTTTATGACAAATGACGCTAAACTTCAACTTAGATTGATAACATGTCGCAACGAAATTTAGTCTTCCTGCATTTGTACGAAACATTCATGAATATTTTTATAGCAAAACAGAGTATTTTCTAAGACCGAGCAGCAGAGTGTAACCGGATAGTAAAAATAACGGAAACAGAAAACGTATCTTGAAGAATAAAACTTTCACTGATGTTTTGTTTTTCAACCAACACAATTTAGGTATGCAAATATTTATCAGGCTTTCTAAATTTTAAAATAATAGCGGATGCACAAAAAAATTTGAACGATTTTTGATGAATTTTAATTGCAACATATCTTTAATGAAAAATTGCGATATATTTGTCGACATAGTGATGTATAACTTAACTTGGGCGTAAAAATAACCGAAGTTCCGGTATTTCTATAACAAAGCGGACACCAATTTATACTGGAAACAGAAACGGACATCCGGTTACAGTCTGCCGATTACTGACCACATCTGTTCCTCACAATTCAAACTAAGAGCTAAAAATCACACAGCACATGCCATAACAGTGGCAATTTGAACCATTCGACGCGGAGACATCCACAAAATTGTCATACCTTTTCATGTAATCCCAAAACCACTCAAGCGATGCAGAATCAACGGAACTTTTACAAACTTCTAAATTGACTTTAGGATAATAATGAATATAATTGACACACATTTCATCCGTAATCGCATTACCACCCTGCACGCAAAAAAATATATACCAAAAAATATTTTGCACTCTACCATATATAAACATTAAAGTATTTTGAGAAATTTCAGTTTGAAAAAAGCTTCAGAGCCGGCGGTAGGATAGTCACCCCCCAAACATGTTCAATGGGCCCCCAGTGAACTGTTTCACAGCATGGCCAATATGTTACTTTAAGCGTCGTAACACTAGATTAAGCGTATTCCTAAGCCTAAGCCTAACCGTTGCAAAAACGTATTCCTAAGCCTAAGCGTAAGCAAAAAATGTAATATGGAATCAAATCCTACACTTTTACAGACCCACCAGTAACCTGGACGTCCCTTAAACTAACATTGGCCGCAAACATTAAAGTATTTTGAGAAATTTCAGTTTAAAAACGGTTTTCCGTATAAACATAATTCAGTTAAACCACATATTCAAATTTTTAACCTGGGATTAAAACTCAACTGAGACTCAGGCATGTAAACTCGTTTACCATCACAGCTCAATTAAAGGGTTTATGTTCGTGTTTGACGGAGGTTTTCTCGTCTTATGAAGACATTGCACTTAGGTAAGTATTATAATAACAAAATGCTCAGGACCGGCGTTAAGGTACTGGCCCCCAAACAGGTCTAAGGCGCCCCTGTAAACTGTTTAACAGCTGTATAAACTTCGTGGTCCGCGAAAAATGTTTTACTTTGCTATAATGAGGACCTCAAAAGGTCAGCCATCAATTGTGGTGGGTTGGGGGGAGGTTTTGTCAGCACTGAAAATGCTACTTATTAGATGAATGGTGCGATGCCAAAAGTATCAGACTCAGTGCTTCAAAAATTTCACTTAATCCTTGTCATTGTCAACGAATAAAATGTATTCAATTCATATTATAAGACTGACATACATATGTACCATAGTGACCCGAATAAAGAGGGTGTGAGGTAATAAGAGGGGGTCCCCATTTTGAGTCCCAATCAATAGGAGTCAGTATCTCTAATAAGAGTCCGTTAGCGGATATAGTCCCTAAGTCCTAATTAGAGCCCATGAAGGTCAGTTATTCCTAATTGTAATGTATAAATGACTCCAGGACCATATAAAATTGAGTTCGAATCTTTAAGGCGTATATACTTAAATTTTGAAAGTACATTCCTAAGTATAACCTTGCATGATCGGTCACGCTTTTGACGCAAGACAAATAAACGGTTAATTCAACGGATAGTTGCAGTACCGGATATATATCAGCAACGAAGGGTGGCGGAGCGTGGGTTAAAAATAAATAACAGTCCGTAACCGAATAACAAGGGGGGTACCCTCTGAAGAGGCCAAATAAATATCAGTCCCCCTCGATCTTATTCCTGGTCACTACAGTACGGGCATTGTATGAAGCGCTGTTCAACGCGAACCTAAACGATGTCAACAATTTTTTGCTACCAAAAATGTTTAAAAACTAAAAAACTTACCACAGTAGCAGAGTTTCGACTTCTTGTATCGAACCAACATGTTGTTAAAAGTGTGTCTCCCTAAAGCAATAACTGAACTTAATGCCGAAACAATACTTTCTTTGCTTATCACGGACCAACTTGAGGACTAAAATGCCCAGTTACCCTCTACCGCTTGTAAATTTTCTCTAATGGCAATTAGGCTGTCTTTATTAAAATGATGCTTTGGGTGGTTCGGACCTTGGAGTTACCGGTGTATTACCGGTCTAAAGGCCCGTGTAAAAATCAAGGGCGGAATGCTTTTACTACGTGACTGTCATAGAGTAAGCTTAAGATTTAGATGTTGTGGTTGAGTTAAACTAAGTTATAGCTCATTCAAACGCTTAGGTTTAGGAATATGTTTATACTTCTGTTACGGCTCTGTTCTATATAATGGCCGGTCTAAACAAATGTACATAACTTCAATTTAGTTGCTTTCCAATCAGGCGAGTTTAAGATAATGCTATTTTTCTGTCTTAAATAGAAGACGTAAGACAAAGTTCTATTAGTAAAAATTAACACCCTCGCATGCTCGGGGCAAGGGGTTTCAACACTCTTACCGGTCTCACTATACGTGGATGCTTCAGCGGTCGGATTTCTTGCCAATGGGTGACAAAATGATGGTCTTCGTTGATTGGTTCAACTTCGAATCCGTCACTCAAGATATGTCGTGTTAACAGTTGCTTTCCCGTTAAATGAGCGTGAAGCTGTGATGCAAATATCTTAATGCCACCGTTGTTGATCCCCTGGAATATTAGCGATAGTAATTTTCGCATCTATATTTTCAATTTTATCTGCATTCGCAAAGTATAATTATATCTTTAGTAAACTCGAAATAACCTTTAGTTTCGCTACTCAAATAACAACTGAATCTTTAACAACGATCGCAAAACAATGCGCATATGGCGGTTAGAAGTAAGGAAATTTTGCGATACGAATTAATATGACACGTTGTGAATTCGTGAGTGGAATAATGTTACTGAAGAATGTGTAGTCATTAGCTGATCCAGCCACCCACAAGAAAGGCTTCTACACCAGGAAATCAGTCTTGTATAGACAGCTTGTAAACACAAAGGGACATTTAACACCTTTGGGGGAACCATGTGATTTTGGTGCATTCACGCATACAGTAACCCGCTAACGGATACGCGTGCTAATCCAGATGGGATCGCCATTTTATTGGCGTACCCTAATTCCAGCTCAGACTACTAGTAAATACGGCCCATGTTACTTTTAGGGCCGTCCCGGTTTCTGGTGGGTCTCTAAAAGAGTAGCCTTAGATTCTAGACTACATTTGTTTGCTTAGGCTTAGGAATACGCTTTTGCAACGCTTAGGCTTAGGAATACGCTTTTACAACGCTTAGGCTTAGGCTTAGGAATACGCTTAATCTACTGTTACAGCCCTAAAAGCACCATTGGCTGTAAATACAAAATGGTATTTAAAATAGTCGCGAGTGGGCGAAAGCTTACAATTTCGGTGCAATCAGGAATACTGTAACCCGTCAACGGAAACGCATCCTGTCCAGGTGTTACAGCCCTAAAAGCACCATTGGCTGTAAATACAAAGTGGTATTTAAAAAAACTCGCGAGTGGGCCAAAGCTTACAATTTCGGTGCAATCAGGAATACTGTAACCCGTCAACGGAAACGCATCCTGTCCAGGTGTTACAGCCCTAAAAGCATCATTGGCTGTAAATACACAGTGGTATTTAAAAAAACTCGCGAGTGGGCCAAAGCTTACAATTTCGGTGCATTCAGGAATACAGTAACCCGTCAACGGAAACGCATCCTGTCCAGGTGGTATCGCCATTTTATCGGTATACTCTAATCCCAGTTCCATAATGCCAGCGTCATACGGTCGAAGATCGTTCGATAAATAGAATCGTATTCCTGAACTGTCCAACACTCCTAAAATTACACTAATTATATGCGAGGGCGTAGCCAGCGAAGGGGTTTAGTGGTCAAACTCATGTTGGCATTTTTCAAAAGTAATTTTTAGATATTTTTTAATTGGTAACACAAGAAACCCTGTTCAAAAATATGGCCAATGTTACTTTTAGGGGCGTAACAGTAAATTAAGGGTATTCCTAAGCCTAAGCCTAAGCCTAAGCGTTGCAAAAATGTGTTCCTAAGCCTTAGCCTAAGTACCGAAATCATAGACACGGCCATGCATGGTTATATATATACATATATATGTATATTCCTAAGTTAAGCAATACCAAATAGAGCCAATAACGAACATATTGCAGCGAATGCGTCAGAGTTTGGATTGACGGCGTGCGTATTACCGATACTGTCCGCTAACCGCTGAGTAAGAAACGGAATTGCACACTATTCGCTACAATGGCTTTTACCGTAAATTCGGTGCCACATTTAGTTGCGTAAAAGACCACGTTCCGGAACCGTATGCGCAAGCTGGAAAGCGGTCTCCTGCCGTGAAACGCAAAATCTATAGCCAGCAGCGCGGTGACGTAGCAGGTCTTCGTGTAAGGTCTGGGCCGTGGTACAAAATGAAACCGGGCGTTGCGTTTTGGCCGATCCCGATTATTTACAGGGGTCGCTATCACATGTGCAATACTACTAAATTGAGGTATAAATGTAGCATTTTTGATCTCGTATACGTACATAGCCATGGTTCTCACAAGTTGTAACCCCTCCTAACATGCGCTGGGTACATTCATTTCTACACAGAATGTGTCAAGTTGCACACTCTTGTAAAAATGTCATTATCGAATATCGACTCTGGTTTACAAGTGCTTGGGTACAAAACTAACCCGATCGTCCGTCAGGATTGTTAAAATGCATTTCGAGACGCAAAAATCGTCCGAAACCACGTCCTCCAATTGGTAAACCAGCTTCCGTGGGGTAAACCATGGGCTAAAACAAAACTGATTGGCTAAAAGTCACAAACAGTGCATCCAAGCTTTGCCCCCCATCAACAGGAATAGAAAAACCAGCCGTTGATAAAAGATTGGCCAAGTAAAGAACAGGGCGGAACAGATATAAGCATATTCCCTAAGCCTAAGCGTAAGCAAACCAAGCGTAAAAAGAGCATATCCTAGCCTAAGCCTAAGCCTAAAGCCAAGCCAAAAAAAACCAACAACCCATCAGCCCCAAAAACTCCCCTTGTTCTGGTTAAGATTTAGTATTAAAATTGCGTTTGGCTTTTCGCTCGTTTTGATCACTAACTTTTTTCGGCATATAGTTTTTAATTCGCGGCCTACCGTCGCAATCATTTTGAATCCGCTCCTGTTTAACAGAGCAACAGATTTGCAGCTGTCAAAACGCGCATACTAAATTTTAAACTATCTACACAATAAGATGTTACGCCACTTTCAAAACCTTTTGCCTTCGGCTGAAAATTTATTAAAAAGAAATGTTTTTTAAGCACAGATTCCAAAATTCATCCTACAATTCCACCGGGACATAACTTGAAATTCTCAAATCGAAAACAGAAGTGACCTATCCCGCGTTTGGTGTGGGATGGTATAGCGGTTGTGTGATAGCCGCTTGTTTCGTGTAAGCTATTGCTGCTTGGGTGGGTGCTGAGGTAGGCGAGGGGGGATAGGTTTTGTTTTTGATTTGAGATTTCGTTATGTCGGTGGATTGTAGGATCTTTTGGATCTGTGCTAAAATTTATTTTTATAATTTTCAGCCGAGCAGATTTTTTGAGTGGCGTAACTTATTGTAGATAGTTTATTTAGTATGGGAATTTGCTAAGCTGCATTCGCTTGCTCTGTTCCACAGAGCGGATTCATGATTGCGGCGTAGGCTCGATTAAAGTATATGCGGAAAGTTAGCGATCAAAGAGCTGAAACAAGCATTTTATATGGTATCTTTGTCCATGAACGATCAGGGCGAACGTTTTTCTGTGGACGCATTAGTAGTAGCTTAAGTTTGGAACTTAATTTTTTTGGCTTGGCTTTAGGCTTAGGCTTAGGCTTAGGAATATGCTCATTTTTACGCTTAGGCTTATGCTTACGCTTAGGCTTAGGAGATGCTGATACATGTTCCGCCCTGGTTCTTTACTTGGCATCTTTCACACGGCTGGTTTTTCTATTCCTGTTGGTGAGGCAAGCTTGGATGCCCTGTTTGCGACTTTTGGCCACTCAGTTTTGTTTCAGCCCTGGTTTACCGATGGAGTAGATTTACCTTGGAGGAGTGGTTTCGGACGATTTTTGCGTCTCATCATTTTACATCCTACGAGATCGGGTTAGTTTTGCCCGCCTTGTGGTCTAGTTGATATTCGATAAGACATTTTTACAAGAGTGTGCAACTTGACACATTCTGTGTAGAAATGAATGTACCCAGCGCATGTTAGGGGGTTACAACTTGTGAGAACCATGGCTATGTACGTATACAAGATCAAAAATGCTACGTTTATACCTCAATTTAGTAGTATTGCACATGTAATACCGACCCCTGTAAATAATCGGGATCGGCCAAAAACGCATCGCCCGGTGGTTCATTTTGTACCATACGGGACCCCAAGAACCTTTACACGATAGATTGCTACTAGTCTACGTCACAACGCGCTGCTGGACTATAGAATAAATTTGCGTTATCTAACGAGCAAGGAAATGTGAGACACGCTTTCCAGTTTGCGCATACGGTTCCGGAACGTGGTCTTTTCGCAACTAAATGTGGCACCGAATTTACGGTAAAAGCCATTGTAGCGAATAGTTTGCAATTCCGTTCCTTACTCAGCGGTTAGCGGACAGTATCGGTGATACGTACGCCGTCAATCCAAACTTTGACGCATTCGCTGCAATATTTTCGTCATGGGCTCTATTTGGTACTGCTTAACTTAGGAATATATAATATTTATATATAATATATACAATATATAATATATATAACCATGCATGGCCGTGTCTATGATTTCGGTACTTAGGCTAAGGCTTAGGATCACATTTTTGCAACGCTTAGGCTTAGGCTTAGGCTTAGGAATACCCTTAATTTACTGTTACGCCCCTACAAGTAACATTGGCCATATTTTTGAACAGGGTTTCTTGTGGTACCAATTAAAAAATATCTAAAATCTACTTTTGAAAAATGCCAACATGAGTTTGACCACTAAACTCCTTCGCTGGCTACGCCCTCGCATATAATTAGTGTAATTTTAGGAGTGTTGGACAGTTCAGGAATACGATTCTATTTATCGAACGATCTTCGACCGTATGACGCTGGCATTATGGAACTGGGATTAGAGTATACCGATAAAATGGCGATACCACCTGGACAGGATGCGTTTCCGTTGACGGGTTACTGTATTCCTGAATGCACCGAAATTGTAAGCTTTGGCCCACTCGCGAGTGGGCGAAAGCTTACAGGCATTTTTAAATCAGGAATACTGTAACCCGTCAACGGAAACGCATCCTGGTTCAAGGCCCAGCCCGAAAGCACCATTGGCTGTAAATACAAGTGGTATTTAAAAACTCGCGAGTGGGCCAAAGCTTACAATTTCGGTGCATTCAGGAAGACAGGAACCCGTCAACGGAAACGCATCCTGTCCAGGTGGTATCGCCATTTTATCGGTATACTCTAATCCCAGTTCCATAATGCCAGCGTCATACGGTCGAAGATCGTTCAATAAATAGAATCGTATTCCTGAACTGTCTCAATACACTTAAAATCACACGTAATTATACACCAGGGCGTAGCCAGCGAGGACTTTAGTGGTCAAACTCATGTTGGCATTTTTCAAAAGTAGATTTTAGATATTTTTTAATTGGGACCACAAGAAACCCTGTTCAAAATATGGCCAATGTTACTTGTAGGGGCGCAACAGTAAATTAAGGGTATTCCTAAGCCTAAGCCTACGCGGTGCAAAAATGTGATCCTAAGCCTTAGCCTAAGTACCGAAATCATAGACACGGCCATGCATGGTTATATATATTATATATTGAATATATTATATATAAATATTATATATTCCTAAGTTAAAAAGTATACTAATAGAGCCCATGACGAAAATATTGCAGCGAATGCGTCAAAGTTTGGATTGACGGTGTATCACAACCATACCGATACTGTCCGCTAACCGCTGAGTAGGAACGGAATTGGAAGGGATTTGCGCAGCAATGGCTTTTACCGTAAGTTCGGTGCCACATTTAGTTGCGAAAAGACCACGTTCCGGAACCGTATGCGCAAACTGGAAAGCGCCTATCACATTTCCTTGCCGTTAGATAACGCAAATTTATTCTATAGTCCAGCAGCGCGTTGTGACGTAGACTAGTAGCAATCTATCGTGTAAAGGTTCTTGGGTCTCGTATGGAGCAATACGTAACTGAACGAAGAACAACGCAAAAAAAAAAATATTGCTTGAGATGTGACAACCCCCTAGGGCTGATACGCCCAAGCTTCTTCAGCTGAGTGATGACGGTAAACGCCTTCCAGCTGAGAAATCTCAACTTCTTTGACTGTTAATTAATTTTTATAAGCGGAAAATATTCATGTGAGAAAGGTTAACAAAAATGCGGTACCGTAACTGATATCCTGCAAGATAACGTGCAATTGCAAGCGGATGCTCCAGTGGAACATCGTTTACACTCAATAACGGCAGTGATCGGTTTCTGAACTCTAAAAATTAACGTATATCCATATAAGGTCCCTACTACAATTTTTGTTTTGCTTTTGTGCTAAAATTGCGTTCGGCTTGCCAGCCGCTTCGCTCGCGTTCGTTAACTTTTTCATACTTTACCTATCAGTAGTTTTAAATTATCAGCCTATATTAATGGGGTTTTTAATCGTAACCTTTAAAGGGGGGGGGGGGGGGTTTGGTGGGGGGGGTTTTGTTTGGGGTATTTAACAAAATAGTTGAATAAACATCAGTTAACACTGTTAGCTCCATACCCGCAGCCAGCTCACCTTGCTAGTTGGGTGCGAAACATTTTTCAAGGGGGAAGCATACAATGGTATTCGATGGCTTACAAGCAGGGTAACAAAATTTTAACGGGGGGTCGAAATTCTTCCAGGGGGTGCTGAGCGCCCCGGGCTTTTCTCGGGGTACGTTTTCCATTGGTCCAGTCAGTTTATAGTTGGCCTAAGAAAACCACTCGATTAAACTTTGGCCAAATGTCTTGTAAGAGGTCGAAATAAGAGTTACCTTGGAAACGGTAGAATGTTTTCAAATTTCTTAGCTTATAAAAGCTAACTTACTCAGTCTGACTTTCGGAAATTTGAGAAACTTGGGCCAAAAGCCGTTTTACAGCTACCAACGAACGCTGTAACGAACGTTGTAGATCAGCCAGTTTCAAGTTATTGCTATATTAGAATGAGCCCATACATAAAACGTGGCCAGGAGAGCTCAGACATTTGGAAGAATTTTGCCCCACTTGAAAATTTTCAACCATGCTTGTAAATCATCGAAAACTTCTTGTATACCCTTTCTGAAAATGTTTAGCCCCCCCCCCCCACTTGCAACGAGAACTGGCTACAAGTCTGTATTAAAATTAAAGTTGTGCTGAGGTCAAACTTTGGAATTAACCACATTTAGCGGAAGTTATATATGGCTAACTCAGATACAGAAATACAAATCTACCACCAGGTAAAACGGTCCGGCACCAGTAGAAGGATTTTTGCCACATTTCCGGTTTTAAACCTTTACCGTGCTGTTAAAGTCTAGACGCGCATTCTCAAATGTGTGTAGCACCTATCACCAGTTAGTAATACGTTTTGTAGCTTTGGAACATAAGCATGTTGCGGTTCGAAATTCAGCACATTGTTCGCGTTTGATTAGCCGTACTTCTGAAATCAATTTTGAATTTTGCAATTGCAGATGTTCGTCAGTTTGAAAACCTGTCGCTAACTTATGATAGGCGCTACACGCGTTTGAGAATATGGGCCCTGTTTTTAATGTTGCGATAAAAGGTTACACTGCTGCTTAAGTTCATCCAACAAACCATGAGAATTCGGTGTTGTCACGCCTGCTATCCTGAATGTGTTTGGCGTGTTAGCAGTGCTGATTTTAGATTTTGTAACACTTGTTTGATTGAATATAGGAAATATTTTCGTTGCTTGTGCTCAAGAATTGATAGAGTTGAACTGCAGGCAGAAGTAAATTCTGTTGATTCAACTGAGGCCTATTTTGTTGTTTTTTTTGATTGATGAAACATTCTCAGCAGTGACTCAGAATTTTGAGTTGATTCAATTCATTCTGAGTTAATTAATCAACTCACTCGGAGTCAACTCAACTCGGAGTGAAAATCAACTCAACTCAGAGTGAGTTAATGGTTACTGATATTAATTCAGAAATAACCAAAGTCGCAAGCTGAATTGATTAATCAACTCATTTGAACTTACAGTGAAGGCACTGTCACAAACGGTTAGCTATTGGCGATACTAAGTTGTTGCTGCAAAAACTTGCACGTGTGAATACGGCTTTATTAATACAAATAAGCTAAACTTTATACCGCGAAGGAAACTAATGAAATTGATTTATCTTGCGAAACGACATCGTGGCGAATTTATTCGATATTTACTTGTCAACTCGAAAATTCGCTACGAAGAAGAGATTTTAACACCGGCGGTATGGGAAGAACGCAAAGCGGGTAAGTGCTTTGATGTTTACGGCCCATGTAAAGATCAGGGGTGGAACATTTTTCTATGGGACTTGAAAAAGGGTAAGCTTAAACTTTAGACTAATTTTTTGCTTGGCTTAGGCTTAGGCTTAGGAATATGCTCATTGGATAACACCCCGGCCTAGACCCCCCAGTAATCAATACCGAAATATTGTGCTAAGATTTACTACTAAAATTACGTTTAGCTATTGAACGGACTTGTCCGTCGAAAATTTCTTTAAACAGCCACTGAGTGCCCGTCTTTAAAGGTTACGATCAAAACACCAGTTTATAGGCTGTGGATGATTTAGAAACTACTGATGATGAGGTGTGAAAAAGTTAACGAACGCTGCGAGCGAAGCGGCTGGCAAGCCAAACGCAATTTTAGCACAAAAGCAAAACAAAAATTGTAAGGTAGGGACCTTATATGGATATACGTTAATTTTTAGAGTTCAGAAACCGATCACTGCCGTTATTGATCGTAAACGATGTTCCACTGGAGCATCCGCTTGCAATTGCACGTTATCTTGCAGGATTGTCAGGTATGCATTTACCGGTCACATTTTGCGTTAACCCTTTCTCACATGAATATTTTCCGCTTCGTAAAAATTTAATTAACAGTAAAAGAATTCAAGTTTCCTCTCAGGTGGAAGGCGTTTACCGTCATCACTCAGCTGAAGAAGCTTGGGCGTATCAGCCCTAGGGGGTTGTCACATCTCGTGAAGATATTGTACTGCGCATACCCGTTGCGTATAATTGTAACACTGCGCAATAGTTGTAAAGTTGTTTGTATTCGACTCCTGGAGTGATTGGTTGATTCAAAACTACCGTTGTCATGAAATACCGGTGCTTCATATAGTTTTGGTTTCATATCACCGACCCATGTATAGAACAGGGCCGGAACCTGTAGTATAAGCATATTCCTATTAAGCCTAAGCGTATGGACGAGCCTAAGCCTAAGCCTAAGCCTAAGCGTATGGATGAGCCTATTCCTAAGCCTAAGCGTATGGATGAGCCTATTCCTAAGTCCAAGCCTAAGCGTATGGATGAGCCTATTCCTAAGTCTAAGCCTAAGCCTAAGCCTAAGCCTAAACGAAAAAATTAGTCTAAAGCTTAAACTGACTCTGTTATAGCCGCCGGAAAACGATCCGGCCCTGTTCTATACATTCGCCATATCACCTTCCATCATACACTGTTCAAAAGTTACCTTGTGTACGCATGATATTGTGGAAATTGTACAATTATGGTATATAAAAATGTTTTAGGCTTCGTTTCACTGTCGAACATTACAACACGCACACTGCGACGTGAGATTACTGTAGAGTGCAGCATCAAAAGTTACCTGGTGTACGCAGGTTATTGTAGAAATTGCATAAAGATTGAAATCTGACATATTATTTTTTCAGGCCTGGTCCCACAATCAAGCATCGACCAAGCACAATGTGACATGATTGCAGAACGCGTTATGACTGCAATAGACAAACTGCATTCGTTATTGCGTGCACGAAAAGATTCAGTCGTCGCTGCGATTACCGGTTCCGGTGTGAAAATTGTTGAACCGGATCCTGGGACGAAAGCAGGCGATGAAGATAGCGAAAGCGTTGCAAATGGAGAACGATTGAAAACAATTAAAGAAGAAAAAGAAGAAGAAGTAAGTGAAAAAGAGTATAAATTTAATATTATTCACCACCTTTACACTGTAAATTTCAATGAGTTGATTGAAAAATCTCAACTAGCGAGTGAATTATTTCAGAGTTAACAACAGTAAAACAACTCACGCTAAATTGAGCTGACTCTCACATTGAGCTGAGCTGAATCCGGGTGAGTTAATTAATTAACTTAGAATGAGTTGAATCCAATCAGAATTCTGTGTTCTGATACTCCTAAAACTCAGACTGAGCGATTCAATTCACTCTGAGTTAAAATCAATTCACTGGAATTATAATAAGAGAAAACAAAAAGTAAAATGAAAAAGACGATCGAAAACGAAATTTTAAATACTTTTGTAAATGACAGATAAAGAGGAATAATTTAAACTGTAAATACAGCGAAAATAAAACTTATGATTATAACTCTTTTCAACATAAATTTACACTATTTCGACTAGAATCTATTTTAATGTTTGTAAAAAAATCTTAATACTCTTTTCAAAGTTTAGACTAATTTTTGCATGCACACAAAATAAACTGTATTATATCTTGATACAGACTCCAGACATATATGTCTTGAATTCAAGATTTATATTTCTTAAATTTTTCCGAAATATTGTCTAAAACTTTTTGACACTGAAATGTCTTAAATTTAAAACTTTGTTTTATGAACGATTATGAAAACATTTCTGAAACATAAGACAGATATGTCTAAAATAGAGATTTTCTACGGAAACCGACTCCAAAATTGGGGGCTAAAGTTTAACCCAAACCCTAATTTTTCAACCCAGGATACGTCCAAGACATAAACTTAGGTTGTGGGGAGCCTGAGCTCAACCAGAAACGCCTTTGAATCTTGATTATTTATATAATGTCTTAAGAATAAAAACGGCGCAACTTTTTTACATACATAAAAATCAGAAATTAAATTCTTGAATATAAGACAACTATTTCTTGAAAGAAAGAAAGAAAGTATTATGCATTGGTAATAGAAATTTGTTGAATATAAAGCATTTATGTTTCAACCGTTTAAGAAAAAAATTTCTCAGCTGTTTATTAACGCTAATTTCTGAAAAACAAAACTTTTATGTCATGAAAATTTAAGAAAGCAGGAGTCTTGAAATTTTAACCCAATTTATTTTGTGTGTAGGTTTAGGCTTAGGTATGATATCATTCTTATGCTTAGGCGTATGCTTATAGGAATATGCTTTCACTACTGTTACAGCTCTGTTCTATACATTGGCCGAGTCTTTGGCGTCAGACGTATAAAGTCACAGCTCAAACCAGATTGGCACGCGAACTCATTGGGGGCTTTTAACAAATTTTGATTTCGATGGGACACATTTTTTGCAATGACTGACAACAACAAACCGAAAAACTGAAAATGGAAATAAAAATTGCAATTTCTAACAAAATATATAGCTAATTCGGATAAGGGTACATAGCTAAGCGTTGTGTGCATCATGTAATTTTACATAGGGATAGCGGTGGTTTTACAGCCTACGCCCTCGTTTACGACAGCATATGTTACGAACCCTACCGCTTCAGTTAGGTACAGTATTGTAGATATATTAATATAAACAAGCTGCTTTCTAATTTTGGTTCAATTTGTTCTGTAACTCTTTGACCCGAGCCAGACTGAAGCCAGGAAGTCACAACCCATTAATAAATATATTCTGACCTTTATACAAAATTTTTAACCTCATTTTTACGTAATCCTGAAGCTCTTTAATTCCTCCGCTGAAACATTTTCTGCCCCTGTATACTGCAAAAATTGGTGAGTCAAATTGACTCTCGTCGAAATTGACTCTACGGGACTAGACAAACTGAGTCAAATTCGACTCCGCCAGAGTCAAGTTCGCGTCACTGAATCGCGCGTTTGACTCTGGGCAGAGTCAAATGTTGACTCAGTTTGCGTAGTCCCGTAGAGCCTATTTCGGAGAGAGTCAATTTAATTCACCATTTTTTGCAGTGTAGGAAGTTGAGCTTGCGATGCATGCGGGTAGTAAACTTAAAAAGTTCAAAATATTAATTCCTATAAGTAAATTAGTTTTACAGAACGCTAAAAGTCAAGATTCACGTTTGTTTTAGCGGGCAGCGAATTGAAATTTGATATTTTAATCTTAGGAAAAGCCAGCCGAAAATCCTGCTGATGTGTTTTTCAACGAAACCTACTATCCATTAATTGATTTTGCTGAATCTAAGCTTGAAGCTAACGTCACCGATAAAAAGCATTTGGTCGGAACAAGTGTAAGTTCGCTTGTTTTGCTTGATTTTGCATTATTAAAACAAACAACTGCGAAGAATATCGCTTAAAGCAAAGCGAGCACACTGTAAATTCCAATGAGTTGAATAATCAATTCAGCTAGCGAGTTGGTTATTTCAGAATTAATATCAGTAAACAATAACTCACTCTGAGTTGAGTTGACTCTGGATGAGTTGGTTAATTAACTCAGACTGAATTGAATCGACTCAAAATTCTGAGTTCTGATAGGCGTAACTCAGACTGAGCGATTCAACTCATTCTGAGTTAAAATCAATTCAGTAAAATTTACACTGCAAGAAGTCAGACGTAATTTTAGTAATAAGTCCCACTGCTGTACGGATGATACATAATTAATGTTTTGAATGAGAAATTGCAGTTCTATGATTCCTTGTACCTCCTTCTAAACACTAGCGGATCCCGAGATGGGACGGGAACGGGACGCCCCTGTCAGATATTTTTTGTGTTAAAATGGTAAGGTCTCTCCGTACCTTACAATTTTGCCCCTCAGAAAATTTTTTTGTAAAAAACAAAATTTTTTCCACAGAATTTTTTGTAATATAATGGTAAGGTTACCTCACAATTTTTCGCCCTCAGAAAATTTTTTTGTGATAAAATGATAAGGTCCCTACCTTACAATTTTTGCGTTTCAGAAAATTTGCCAGCCCAATGTTCCCGTCAAAAAATTTTGCATCCGCGTCTGCTTCTATATAGTAAAATATAATTTTAAATTTGCGTTTATAAACAGCATAAGACTTATACTGTAGTGACTCGGATAAAGAGGGGGCACGAATAATGAAGAGGTACCCATTTTAAGTTACCATCATTAGGATCATGTATTCCTAATCACAATCTGTTAATGGTTAGATTTCCTAAGTCACTCCATCAAACAGACTAAAACAAAAATGGCCTATAGACTGCTCGAATATGTAACAACTACCAGCATAAAATTAACTAATGAAAAAGTTAAAACGGCGCGGGTTCAACTAGTAACATGAGAAGAATTAAAAATAAATAACAGTCCGTAACCGAAAAACAGTGCGGGTATTCTCTAATCATGCCAAATAAATATCAGTCCCTCTGTTATTCGCGTCACTACGGTAAAGGTAGAGGAATCTCCTCGTTTTATTCGAGATTATTTTGAATTTTAAAATTTGTACAAGTTTGTATATTTCAGCTAACATGGGCAGATATCATGGTTGCTGAATTTGTTGACCGCATGAGTAAGCTATTTACCGACAAAGATGTGTTTGATAGCGGAACCAAATATCCGCTCATCAAAGCACACTGTGACGCAGTTCACGCCATTCCAACAATAAGAAGTTATACAAATATTCGAAAACCGATGGATTCTTGAAATATAAATATATGTGTAGCCCAAGCCGTAATTCAGCCCAATTCCGAATTGGGCTAGTCCGGATATAAGTGCGACTTACCGTAGCACACGGTGTAATTCGTTCTGTGCTACAAGCGCACACCTTGTGATTGGTTTCTACCTTAATGCCATACTCAAACACGATTAGCTGATGCAAATACTCTTGTCTGATTGGCTATGTAGTCACTATCTGTTGGCGGAATCAAGCTAGATTACGACTATCAAGCAACCAATCAGAAAATGCGCAGTTTTATCAGCCGTAAATCCGCACAGGGCCAGCCCAAGCCGTAATTCGCTTTAGATTAGCCCAAATCGTAATTTCGCGTTAGATTAGCCGAAATCGGAATACGGCTCAATTAAGATTTGATATATATCTTTGTATGTATATATAACTCCAATATTAAGGCAGTAATAGAAACATATCAAGTAGATATTCGCTAGATGAGCAAGGCGAATTCTCAACTTTGTGTATAGCAAATATTGCCAATTTGTAAAAAATCAATTTAAAACGGTCACTGTTACTTTAAGGGGCGTAACAGTAGATTAAGCATGTTAATAAGCCTAAGCCTAAGCTTAAGCGTTGCAAAAATGAGTTCCTAAGCCTAAACCTAAAGCTTAGGGTTAAGAATAAGCAAAAAATGTAATCTAGAATCTAAACCTACTCTTTTGTAGACCAACCAGAAATCTGGTCGCCCGTTAAAGTAACATGGACCAAAAAAAACTGAAGTATCACCGTTGTAGATCTGTGAATTCTTGTAAATTAGCTGAATGTATACCAGTGAGACCACTTTCTCGACAGGGTAAAAATTTCACATACAGTAAGCTGAACAAACGCAAAAGTTGTGTCACATGTCTAAAACTTTGACACTAAATTCAAAACTTTTATACAACCAATTACTAACTGGTGATAGGTGCTATACACATTTGAAATCTCGTGGCCAACAGGCATTACCTGAACAGTAGGCTTGATTAATGGCTTTCACATCGTAAAATGATAATTCTTGCCGTTGGCCCATTGTAAACTGATACAAGCGATCTCGAGCCAAAATTGTATATTTATTGTACGCAATTGAAAACGCCTGATGAAAGGTAAAATAAATCACACCAGGAATTAAGGGTTGCACTGGACGCCGCTGGACGCCGCAGGACGCCGTCCATGCGGCACAACAAATTTTGTTAATTAAAAAAGTGCCATCAAATGAAATTTGCCTTCATATTTTGGTTAGCAGCGGCGTCTGGCGACGCGCGGCAGCAAGCGGTGTCGTAGGGCACAGTAAGCGCAACCGTAATTAATAGTTTATACTCAAATTTGAATTAATTTTAAGTTTAAATTTTAAAAATAAATTACTTTTTTTTATAATTCTTCTTTCTTGCCCAAAAAACTGAAATTATTTTTGGAATTTTGAATCATTTTTGGGATTGGTTTCAGTAGCCGAAATTTGTACAGGCTTTATTTCTAGTAATTTTTTTTCGACAAACATAATTCTTTTTTCCAATTGAATGATTGGCTCATGTTACTTTTAGGGCCGTCCCGGTTTCTGGTGGGTCTGTAAAAGAGTAGGCTTATATTCTAGACTACATTTTTTGCTTAGGCTCTGGCATCAGGTTTAGGAATACGCTTAATCTACTGCTACGTCCCTTAAAGTACCATTGGCCGAATGATTTATGCGTTTAACTGAATTTGGGTTTTTAATCCGTTGTTTTCATATATATAGATTTAGCATCATCAATATTTTTCTTTTTAATTTATTCACTTATGTTACGAGGAATATATTATTTTTCTTTCCAGAACCCTAATCCTTTAAAACTCGGAAGTAGCAATTTTATTAATCATTTTAGCCTACTGTTTTTAGGTTACGTTCTTCGGTTAATGTAAAGAACAGAGGCGGAACAGTATTATAAGCATATTCCTAAGCCTAAGCCTAAGCCAAAGCGTAAGCCAAGCAAAAAATGAGTCTAAAGCTTAAGCTTACTCTTTTCCAGTTCCACAAAAAACGTACCGTCCCTGATCTTTACATGGACCCGTTCTTCCATGAGGACAAATGCCATTTCGAGCTGCCAGAATAATTACAAAACTTTTAGTTCAATGAATCTGAAGATGATTTGACTTAAATAATTTTACTCTAAAGTTTTTTTGCTTGCAGCTTTTTTACCTTTTATTCTTCTTTTATTAATAATTGTTCATTTTTTGCTATTCATTTAATTGGATCCAGACATCCTTCAATGGATTATGATTCCGCAAAAAATTGCTGAAATATTGTTATTGTTGTCTTATTTCCTAGGATAGCTTACTAAGATTAAAATAAAAAAAAATCTGACTTACTGTAGGTCCGTAATGCATCACTGATCCAAGATCATACGGCAGCGATGTATCAACTTCGTTGAGTTGTAATTTCAAAAAGTTTGCCTGAGTTCCTGAAAATAGTAACCGAGACGGCATAAACTGTTATTTGTTTTAATTTTATTTTTATTTTTTCTGATTGACATTTTTTGAAAAGGTTACTGTAAAACGAAAAGGTAATTAATAGTGGGACCCTGGTAGATGGGGCAGTTAGGGTGGCGCTATACTCGTTGTTCGTCGCCGTCCGTCACCGTCCGGCGCGGCGCGCTCCGGCAGAACTTTGGCCGGGGGTTCAAGGCAATTTCAGTTGTGGAATTTTGCAGTTTTACGACATTTATCAGTTGGGCGCGTTCGGTTTTAAACTATGGCACAATTTTTAGAAAAAACTTGGTAAGATTTAGTAAAAAAATCGTATAACCAAAAGAATTCAACAAAACATTACAGATATTGGCTAAAATTAACAAATTAAATTCCATTTTAACCATCTGAGTAGTATATATAGTGGGATCATATTTTGCCTCACTTCCGACTTCACCTCCGGTTCCGGCAAGTTTTGTTAACCTCCGGTTACGGCAAGTTTTGTTAACCTCCGGCTCCGGTATTTTTCACCTCCGGTTGCGCTCTAAAAACCTATCGTAGTTGATCACTAAGCCCCTCAATTCATCTGCAGTCGGTAGCTTAGTAATTACATACCAAAGTGTAATGTTCTAATTGCTTAAAGTATAAATGTTGATTTTAATACATTTTTTGTCAATTCACAAAGCGACTTTAAAGATAGTAAACTGAAAATTTTTCCTTTAACCCTTTCTCACATGAATATTTTCTATTTTCTCTGAGACCTACTTTTATGCTAGGATTCGAACTCCAGTGACTGGAGTGGGAGGCGTATACCATCACCACTCAGCTATAGGAGCTTGACGCTCGAGCCCGAGGGGGCTCTCACGTCTTGTGGTGATTTAGTACTATGTATATGTGTTGCAATTGTTAAACACGGTGCGATGTATATTATTTAATGTATATACACTGCGCTGAGTTGCATACAGGCAACTCAATGTGAGAAGGGGTTAAGTACCTGGAATAATATAAAGGCCTTGGATTTCGACAAATTCGTTGCGATCAGGTCTCGCTTGCTCGTGCCACAACCCTAACGCGTGTCCTATTTCGTGGGCAACAATGCCTGGTCGAGTACATCCCCAGCCAATTGATATCACTTGCCGTAGACCGGAACCAATTCGACCGACACTTGAGAAACACCTACAAAACGAGTATGCAGCGGACGTTATTATTCGAAGCTTTACAGTAGTCTAAGCATATTCCTGGGCTAATCGTAATCTTAGATCTGAACTTCAACCTATGAATCAGCCTAAAATTGGGCCTAATCATAAGATCCTCAGGACCATAAGCCTAGATTGTAGTAGTCCTTACGAAAACTTAACGCACTTAGTAGCGATCTAAGACAACGTTACTGTAACCGTTTTAGAGTGTAGGATAGAGATAAAAATTTAAAGCTGTGCCTTGAAAGTCATGGCCAATGTATCCAGCAGGGCCGTAACAGTGGCATAAACATCGAAGCCTAAGCCTAAGCGTTAAAATGGGCTCATAGCTAAGCCTAAGACTAAGCAAAACAATAGTCCACAGTATCAGCGTTTATTCAAATGCAGTCCCCCGCAGAAAAACGTTCCGCCCCTGATCTTTACACATGCTAAACTCAGCTAGAAATGAATCCTGTCCCCTGATTGCGTGACCACACGGGGCGTCTTAGTCAGGAGTCAATTTTACCCGGTAAACATTATTGACCCCTAAAGATGCAAAATACAAATTTAAATTTAAATGCTTTATTCTGGTTTATTCTAGAAATTTCTCGAAGGTATATATCCCTTTAGCTGTCCACTTGTATATGATGGTTGTTTGGACGTTTTGTCTACCGCACCCGAAGGCGCAAAACTCATACCCGTTGCCAGGGTAAAAATGTAAATGCGGCTGACGGCGACTGAGTACAGCGAAAACCCTCGTTTCTTCTTTAAACCGAACACAAGTCAAACGTTCCCACAACTCGATACCAGCTCGAACAGCTGATTTGTCAACTGTAAAATTGAAATATTAATAACGTTTTATAGAAAATGAATATTAGTTTTGTTTTCAATTGAAAACATTCGGCCCATGTAAAGATCAGGGGCGGAACGTTTTTCTGTGGGACTGCAATAGAGTAAGCTTGAAGCTGTAGGCGATATTTTTTGCTTGGCTTAGGCTTAGGCTTAGGTTTAGGAATACGCTCATTTTTACACTTAGGCTTAGGCTTAAGCCTAGGCTTAGGTTTAGGAATACGGTTATAATACTGTTCGCCCTGTTCTTTACATTGGCCCCCTTCTAACGTTTAAAAGCAGTACCATATAGAGCCCTTTACGAAAATTTTGCTGCAGTTTCGGTTGGGTTTGAACCAACGACGTACAAATTTAAAAGTTAGCTTGATATAAATTAAGTTTTTTGCATAATGTTGGCTGCACCCGTGTGTTTGTTCTATATTAGGCTTAAGTGCCAAGGCTGTATAAATCTTCAAGGGTAAACTGATAGTTGAAAATAATGGAAACGGACAGCAGTCAAAATAACGGAAAGTGAATGGAAACAGAAAACGCATATTGAAGTGTAAAAGTGCGAAAGTTTTGCCATCATTTTTAAGGCATGCTAATTATTTAAAGGTATTTCTATAAAATTCTAACCCTTTCTCACATGAATATTAATTAACGGGGTTCGCGCAGCCACCCATCCCCATCCTTTTGATTTTGGAGAGACGCCACCCTAATGAGGGCCACCAAATTAACCAGTTCAAACAGATTTTTTGGCCAATCTTACTTTTAGGGGCGTAACAGTAGATTAAGCGTATTCGTAAGCCTAAGCCAAAGCCTAAGCGTTGCAAAAAGGTGTTTCTAAGAGTCTAAACCTAAGCAAAAATGTAATCTAGAATCTAAACTCACTTTTTATAGTCCCACCAGAAACCTGGACGCCCCTTAAAGTAACATGGGCCGATTTTTTTATAATTTTGAAATGCGTGTGGCTTTTAGCTCGCTTCATTACAGGAATTTCTGAACTATTCTATCATAGTCACATTTCTTTTGAACTCAGCTATCGGAACTTCACAAGCCCGAGCGGGCTCTTTTATCTTGTGGAAATTTTAAACCCGCATACAAGTAGTATTTGTTAAACGCTGTGCATGGTGTACGAGTTAACGTATATGTCGTAGGCCAATCTGCTATTCATGCCAATTACCAATTGACCTAGGCCAATCTGCTATCCCAACCAAATAGCAGTCTGGCGTAGACCAAATGGCAATTGTGAGATTTCGCTAAACAACATTGATGTAAGACCAACTCTGATTGATTAATGGAATTTTGTTTGTTCAAAAATCTGACTGGTCTATAAGTTTAATAGCTGTTTAGACCGTGCCAAATTGCTATTACATAAAACAGCAGATTGGTCTAAACCAATTAGTATTTGGCCTGAATAGCAAATTGACCTACTACATATACATGCAGCTTCAAGTTGGTCATAGTCTTACTTTCTGTAAGAAGGGGTTAAGATATTGGATGAATATTGTCATTTTTATTCCAAAAACCAATATTGCAGGACATATATTTTGAAAATTTGAATGATTTGTATAAGTTATTTACAGCGAACTATGAGCATAAAATAACGAAATTTTCGGTATTTCTATAACGCAAACACAAACGGATATTGATTTTTACCAGAAACAGAACCAGATATCCTGTTACACGTTGGATATATATTCAGCAGTATTAGTGAAATGTCAACAAGGGAAGATGTCGGAATTTTCGGTTCAATAAATACAAGATTGTTATTTCATATTACGCATAAACAACATTAATTTGTGGGTAAGAAAATTTGCCATAATAATTTTGCAATTTTCGTATTTAAGAATATATAACAACGTTTTACAATGTATCCTGTTTAATACATTTCTGCAATTTTAAACATTTTGCTTCAATTGTTCGATATAAAATATTAATTACGAAATTCTTGCAACAATTTAAAAATTTCGGTGCATCCGCTATTTGGCCGTTCCTATTTGCATTTCTGCAATTTTTCACATGTTTGCTTCAATTGTTCGATATGAAATAAAAATTACGAAATTCAGTCAAAAATTTAAAAATTTCAGTACATCCGCTATTTGTTCGTTAAAATTTCAGGATGCTCGGTGTATAATTGCAAATGTACAGATGTCACTGCATTAAGCGCCTCTAAACCGTAACGGACTCGTAGGATGGTGACAGCTGGGATCATATTTTTGGAGACAATGTGTGAGCTTTCGGTCTGCGCAGAAATTTTGTGATAACATCAGGAGCAAGGGGATCTTGTACAAGCTAACGTCAGTTGACGGAGCTTTGATTCGAAAGGTTCTAAGCCGAAAAGGGCAACCCTCGAAGTTTCGGTACTCTGGAGGGATGCCGTATGCGCATGTGCACAGGTCCAGAAGTCGACCAGACATACGTAAACGCACCGACTTTGTAGATCTGTTCTGGGTGGACTACGGCTGCTCTCATAGCTTGAGAAGACCTTAAACTTTCATACGTCAATATTCGTTTTCCGTTTCCGTTATTTTGATAACTATCTGTTTCCGTAATATTTACTATACGTTTACACCCTGCCTGTTGGCGTTCACAAACCAACTTTGTGCATTTTACTAAATAGTGCTAGTACCCAAAAGCGTCAAATAAATTTTCTAACCTGCCGGATGAAGGGTATACTGAATAGGAAGCGACCATCTGCCGTTGCTGTCAGAACTGAGTTTTCGCTTGAATCTTAAAACAATTGGAATCACCTACAATTTGTTGCTATTCCACAGTGTCCTAAACCTAAGCCTTAGGGTGGCGTTATACTTGTCATGCGACCGTCCGGCGCTGTGCGTCATTGTCCGTCACCCTACGTTATCGTATATGAGTACGGACGCCGGACGGTGCCACACGGCACCGAACGTCATCAAAAGTATACCGCCACCCTAAGCGTAAACCTATTAAGCAGAATTCTATGCTTAAGCCTAAGCCTCAACATAATGATGGGCAGCAAATTGTCGAGTTGACAAAATTTCGCATTACAATTTGTTCACTGACGAGTTGTCGGACGGCGAATTGTCTTAATTTGCAATATTTGGATCAGCAAAGCTTATGTTTTAAACGTCGCAGAGTTTTACTTTTAACCGGTGATAGGCAATTATACACATTTTAGAGTACGGATTTGGAACCAATCCCGGCTGCACACTTGGTTCCCTCAAATGAAAAAATTTTCATTTTTTTCAACTTCCTTACGGTGTCGTGCGGCGACGTGCAGCAATTTGCTCTTGATGCGACACGGCGCTGCTGGACGGCAGCGTAAGGTAATAATTGAAGTATAGGCAACCAGATAGAGCATTTTTCATCAACTAATAGGCATAAACTATACCGTCAATTTAGATACAGTACTGGTTTGGCAGATATTATAGCCAAAAAAATTTAGCTTACATGAATATGACGTGTTATTGTTAAATTGCAGATTGGCCTATGACATATATACCTTTTCCCGCGACGAACTTGGTCTCGTTGAATAGTGAGTTTTTGATGAATTTCGTCAATTTGAATCGGAGACAACAGGATGTCGCCTTCGAACAAACCGGCAGATTGCTCGGCCACTGACGATTGAGCCGATTGATGTCCAGATATACCGGTTACCGTTTCCGGCGGGGGTCCCGTGAGCGTCCATGACGAATCGACGACTCCTATTCGCGAAATGGATTTAGTCACTTGGGATTGTTGCACCGAAGCGTCTATCTGAAAGCGATATTTCACGTTTTAAACCCTTTCTCGCATGAATATTTTCTATTTTTAGCGGCATCGAATTTAAAGCTATGGCATCTGAGTTTGGGCGGTCAGATGGGACACGTGAACAGTCACCACTTGGCGAAATCAAATTTCACCTTCGATCACAAGGAAGTTCTAAAACGTCTTGTGGAGATTTTGTACACTGCAAATATGAGTCTAATAATTATTAAACCCTGCGTTTCGGAACGTGTATCATTAACCGTTCGTGCCTCAAAATTGTCGCTGAGTTGCTCATAGTCAACTTTAAACTCTACTTGGCAAAGCGTTAAACTGAACGTGCGTTCAAATAAATCGTGCTTCCACTCTTGTCAAAAAAAGCTGAAACATTCTGCGAATTTCAAAGACACTCGATGTAGTTTTGTTTGAAAATTCAACGCAAAGTCAGTATTCCTACTGTCCGAAAGCAGAGGGTCGGTGACCTTGCTCTCTGGTTCCCCTACGCCATGGTTGCGTCGCTTAGCATCGATAAGAACAATGGCCCATGTATAGAACAGGGCCGAGTCGTTTTCCGGGGGGCTGTAATAGAGTCAGTTTAAGATTTAGACTAATTGTTTTGCTTAGGCTTAGGTTTAGGCTTAGGCTTAGGAATAGACTCATCCATACACTTAGGCTTAGTCTTAGGTTTAGGCTTAGGCTTAGGAATAGGCTCATCCATACACTTAGGCTTAGTCTTAGGTTTAGGCTTAGGCTTAGGAATAGACTCATCCATACACTTAGGCTTAGTCTTAGGTTTGGGCTTAGGCTTAGGAATAGGCTCATCCATACACTTAGGCTTAGTCTTAGGCTTAGGCTTTAGGTTTAGGAATATACTTATACTACTGTTCTGGCCCTGTTCTATACATGGGCCAGAACAATAACGCCATCAAAATCAAAGCTTACCGATTGGCTAAAAATACTCGGTGTTACATCGAGCACAAGTTTTTTGATTTCTTCAATTTGTCGAACAGATCGTTCCACTTGGTCTTCAGAGTAGCCTGCTTCGATCAGGGCTTTTGAATGTTCTTCCTGAAAGCAACAAATGTTCTGCAGTCTAATGATTCTGTATATATATAAACATCAAGGTGTAACCGGATATCCGTTTCCGTTAAAAATCAATTTCCGTTTCCGTGTCTGTTATGGAGATATTGGAAATTGTGTAATTTTTTATGCTCAAAAATTTGTTGTAAACAACGTAATATCTCGCAATTTTTTCATTACAGTGATGTTGCACGTGTTCGAAATAAAATGAAAACCCGAAATTCATCCAAAATCTTGCAGGATTCGCTGTATCCGCTATTTGTTATTTAAAATTTTGCAAAGCCCGGTGAATATTTGCATGTTTCAATTGTGTTGGCAGAAAAATAAAATATCTTTGAAACTTTCATACTTAAATATCCGTTCTCCGTTTCCGTTATTTTGATCAGTATCGGTTTCCGTTATTTTTACTATCCGTTAACACCCTGGTAAACATATACATACACATATATTATATATTTAATTAGGTTTCAACCAGAATTCCTGTTCCAGCACCAATTTCTGCAAAAATTTAATTCCGATTCCTGTTCCTGCAATCAAAGATGCAGGAACCGGAACTTTTAGACTTTGCAGCAAATGATTTCTAATCATTTAAATATTGGAAACATACTTTTTTAAAAATTGTTATTTAGACATGAGTGTTTTTGCAGTTATATCGATGGACCAAGTTGGTTTTTGTTTCCGGCCTCGGCCCTTCCAATCAGTAAACTAGTAAACTAGAGGTCCGTGCTATGCCTAGCCTGAACGCGTGGCGACATTGCAATTAAGTGCACATCACATTTTTTAACAATTTTTTGCAGCTTAAAATACTGAATTGTATTGCCTGCAAATCAATATTCAGTGAATTTTGTCCTTGAAATGTGACTAATATTCAACAACAATTCTAATTACAATTTCAACTTAAGTTAAAATTCCGTTCAGTCGAATTTTCAACGTATAGTTGACCGATAAGGTACTGCAAATATCACGAAATTAAACCTACCGTGTACCGTAAAGTAACATTCGTAGAGCGGGTTGTGACGCTTGGAGCCAAGCTTATCAAACATCCGAAATACAGTAATGGTCCCAAATTATATTTTTTATGAATAAATTTTTTCGAAATTGGCTCATTTTGCGTTTCGTGACTATTAAGGAATGAAAAGGTTTCGACCCGTTTACGGGACGCTATTACAATAAGGTCGATTATTTGCATATTTTTGAGCCTTATGAGCAAATATAATTGATAAGGGTAGCTGGGTCATAAATACGTTTAGGTTTTGTGCACTAAATAGTAGTCTAAAATATATCAAAAATGAAGGATATACGGTATCTTTGGCATTGAAAAATCAGAACAAACGGGTGTTGTGAAAAAGGTTAACAATTATGTACCGTACGACACAACTTAATATCGAGCTGAGTCGAATGATGCAAAATTTATTGCTATTTGACAACTACTAAGAATTATGGTCAAATAACAGATTTGCAATCATCTACACGATTGATGGGCAAAATTGTTATTTGACCATAATTCATTATTAAGTAAGTAGTGGTCGAATGGCGATGAATTTAGCACCATTCAACACAGCTCGACAAACTGCGTCGAATGGTAAAATTGTTGAACTTTTTCGCAAAAAAAGTTTTCGGTCCAAAGGAATCAAATTTCGACGTTTACCGAATTTTGAAGGTCGCGCTAAGTTTAAATTTGCAACAAATTTGGGAAATACTCCCTGGCGGGGACACTTGACGAAAATGATGGGTGCCAACAAACCCTTAAAGTATATATGTCGTCGGCTAATCTGATATTCACGCCAATTACCTATTGGCCTAAGCCAGTCTGCTATTTTGCGCAATAGCAGTTTCGCTTAGGATAAACTGTTATTAAACTTGTAGACCAATCAGATTGGATTATTTGGCCAGACGCAACACTGTTAACCAATCAGCGTTCGTTTTACATCACTGTTGTTTTGCAACATCTTACAATCGCTGTTTAGCCTAGGCCAATCTGTCATTTGCTCAAAATAGCAGATTAGCCTAGGCCAATATGTAATTGGCCTGAATAGCAGGTTCGCCTACGACATATATATGTAGAAATGTAGTCCAGATTAAAAACCATTTCCACACTATAGTAGTTCTGTTCTACTTTCACTGATCGCTTGCTTTTTTTCGAAGGTCGAGCAGATATGTATATACACATACATACATACATATATATATATATATATATATATATATATATATATATATATGTATATATATATAATGATAAATTGTTCTGTTACAATGACAAACATTCGTATCAATTTGAATTTTTGTATTTTACTTAAATTCCGTTTTAAAATTAAATTTTTACATTTAAACAAAACAATACATTTTAAACTGCTCAGGTCAAGGTTACACGCCAACAGAAACAGACTTCAAGTAATTATTTTAAACAGATTTAAAATTTGAAATAAAAATAGCCATGATCGTTTGTTACGAAACTTAATTTTCACGTTTTCGAGCTCTGCATTGAAATTGTTTTCGTAAACAACGCCTGAAATACAGGAATTTGATGATCTGACTCTTCTAAAAATCGGTAATGTCAGGGGCGGGACGTTTTCTGTGGGTCTAGAATCATTAAACCCTAATCAGAGTCCATAAATGTCAATTATTCCTAATTTTGGCGCATAAATGACTCCATGGCCAAATGAAGTTGAGTTCGAAACTTTAAAGCGTACTTAAGTTTTGAAAGTACATTCCTAAGTATAACCATGCGTTATCGCTTAAGCTATTGATAATAGGCAAAAAACGTTCAATACAACGGATTGATGCAATACCGGATATATCACTAACGAAGGGCGGCGGAGGGCAGGTTGAAAATAAATAACAGTCCGTAACCGAATAACCGGGGGTCCCTCTGTAGAGGCCAAATAAATATCAGTCCCACTCTTATTCGGGTCACTACAGTAATCAATTCAACGTGAATTAGTAATCAGCTCAGAGCGAGTAAATATTTCTTGTTACTCAGAAATAACCAGAAATGACTTATTCGCTTTCTGAGCTGGTTAATCAACTCATTAGAATTTGGTCTTATTTCCAAAAGAGTCTAAAGACCAACTTTATTCCGTTAACTGTCAACTTTCTCAAATTTAACAAAAGATATATTAATGCAAATCAGCAACTTTGAAAACAATACGTCGTGTAGCTGCAAAGATTTAATGAATCATACCACCCCCCTATTTAGGTGCTTTCTAAAAGCTAAAACTAACTCGATTCAAGCTCAAGCTAATCTAGCAGTATTAAACTAACTTTCTATAAAACAACTGAATAATTGATAAATTAAGCTTAAAATTAGTTGAAATATGGCTCGTAAACTTAAAAATGTGTTTAATTTAAACGGCCAATGCTTCTTTAAGGGGCGTCCAGGTTTCTTTTGGGTCTGTAAAAGGGTATGTTTAGATTCTAGATTACTCTGTTTTGCTTAATACGCTTAGGCTAGGCTTAGGCTTAGAGTTAGGAACTCATTTCTGCAACGCTTAGGCTTAGGCTTACGCTTAGGAATACGCTTAATCTACAGTTACGCCCCATAAAGTATTAACATTGGCTATTTAAACTTTCAATTCAAGTTTTAGTTAGTGCGTCCAGCCATTTATAAGTTTTACTTAAACTCATCATTCCAAGTTTAGTTAAGCTATAATTTAAGTTTAAGTTTTCAGACGGTGGATATTAAAAAATTAAAATGTTTAAAAAAAATTTTACAACATATAAAAGGTTAAAATTTTGACTCATAAACGGACCTAAGACAAACGTTAAGCTGCGATCTTACTGAAACTTTAAAGTGATGTAATATGTTAAAGACAGTGTCTTGTATTGCGTTTTAATGCACTTGAGCAATCATTAATTGCTAAGTTATAAAATTGCATAACGCAAAGACTTTGTTTGCACTACAATCGCACTACTGCAACCAGCCACGCGTTACATGATGAGTGCAAAAACGTGGCAAAGCTCAATTCACACGTGCAAGTTTTTGCAGGTACAAGATTTAAAGATTGCAGTTGGTTTGCAGGTTTTGAAATGTTTACGGCAATATTCATAATTGTTATAAAAATAACGGAATAATGAAAACAGCCGTATTTTTTTGACAAGCCATCTAAAAATGTAATCCCGCTGCTCGTTTGTTTGGCCTGTGCGACCCATGTAAAGATCAGGGGCGAAGCGTTTTTTCTGACGGACTAGAAAAGAGTAAACTTCAGCTTTAAATTAATGTTTTGCTTGATTTACGCTTACGCTTAGGCTTAGGCTTATGCTTATAATACTGTTCCGCCGTTGTTCGTTACATTGGCTTGATGTGCTAATTCTAGACGCTTCGCTCAATCAAAAATTTTCCCAATGTTTTATAAAATTTCGAACCAGCCAATGGTGAATCTTCAAATTTAGCACATTGTTCGCGTTTGATTGCTTCTACTCAGTAAGCACAGTTTGCACTCTGTTGCTGCTGAAGTTGTCTTGTGCTAAAACCTAATGCAAACTAATGATAAGTGCTATACACATTTGAGAATACGGGCCCAGATTTCGAAGAAACAGGGTATATTATTGTAGTAAATATCGGAATATGGTTCAAAATACCAATCGCACTGTTCTTCTTTAGAGCCAAGTGCCCATATTCCAATGTATATAGCAAAAATCATCACTTTAGTAAAATAGCTTTTCAAACTCACTAACTGTTGCAGTTGGCTGAACTCAAAATTAGCACAGCAGTAGAGCAAATCAAATGCGAAAAATTTGCTAAATTTTGAGTCCCATCAGTCACTGGTTCACAAGTTACAAGACCTGTCACCAACTGGTGATAGGTGCCGCAGACACTTCGGAATGCGGACCTCTGATTACTACCCGTGTATAGAACAGGGCCGGAACAGTAATACATATTTCTAATCCTAAGCCTAAGCGTAAGCCTAACCCTAAGCGTATGGATGAGCGTATTCCTAAGCGTAAGCCTAACCCTAAGCCTAAGCAAAAAATTAGTCTAAAGCGTAAACTGACTCTATTATAGCCTCTCCGGAAAACGATCCGGCCCTGTTCTATACATGGACCATGATTGCAATCAAAAAATAAGCACACAATTTCAGACAGAAACGCGCAATATTAATAACATTGACTGCTTTCAAGTCATGAGACAAAACTACAAAACATGATTCAACTAAGAAATTTGTGTAAAGTTTCAACGCGGATCTTCGACGTAGGCAGCAGATGCGCTTGTTTGACAAAGGAAAAAATGTACAAATTTCGTTGTTTTTTTGACTCAAATTCCCAATTTGTAATACTTTATAGTCGATTTTAATACTGCATTAATTGTTTGAAATACAAGTTTTTGAGTATTAATTTTCAGATCATCAAACGACGCTCGCTGTTAAAAGGGGGGGCGGCCCCAGAAAGACAGCAGGCGGCCCCTCCGCCGAATGGTTGTGAAAACGATTTGTGCTGGTGAAAATATTGGTCTGTGGTTAATGTTGCCGGATATTCGTTGCTGTTTCCGGTAAAAATCGGTGTCCGTTTTCGTTTCCGGTTGAGAAATACCGAGAATTGTTGTTAAATTGGTAATCAATAATAGTTAAAAACTCACAATTTTTCATACAAATAATATGCTGCAATTGTTCGATATAACATACCAATTAATTCATCCAAAATCTTAAAAATTTCGATGCGTCCGATTTTTCTTTAAAATTTAAGAAAGTCAAACGAATATTTGTATGCTTCAATTTTGTTGGCAGGAAAATAAAACATCTTTGAAACGTTTATACTTCGATATCCGTTTTCCGTTTTGGTTCCGATTATTTTTACTATCCGGTTACACCTTGATTTATACACAAATTAACCATGCTTAATTGATGTGGCTAACAGTAAAAATTAAAAATTTTCAAACATATTTTGTAAAATAAACTAAACTTGTATTAATCTTGTTAATGCTTTTGTCATTAACCTAAAAAGATATATTTAAATTATTCAAAAGTTACAAATAATTTTAGAGTCAACCTAAAAGCTTATCGAAGGTTGGTATGTATATATGCCCCCGTTGTGTAAAAATACTACAAAAAATAAGACAACATTACAAAAATGACATTAAAGTTTCAAAAGCCAACCAATCTCATTTTTAAATAAAAAATTTCAATTTTCTTAAATTTTTTTCCGTTTTTTTGAGAAAAAGGGCGGAAATTTTACGTTTGAAGTCTGTGTGGATTTCGTAACAAAAAGTTATGATTTTCACTATAAACGATTACCTTACAATGATTGGATTGATTAATGTTTATCAGCGGTGTATACAAATGCGAGAATTATTGGAATTTATATTCTTAAATTCGAAATGATACTACATGACTAAAAGTATAGGAAACTTTCAACTGCTTTACGATAACTTATTCGGGTTCGTAGCCAACGGGAGGCCAGGGGGCGCTCAAATCCCCTGGAAATATTTTAACTCTAGTTGAAAAGTTTCAACCTTGCTTGCATGTCAACAAAAACCCTTGTATGGCGCTCCTGAAATTTTTTTAGTCAATGCTAGCAAGATGAGCTGGCTAGGAGGCCGGATCTTATAACATTCTTACAACAGTAAGATTATATAACCTCGAAATGAAAGTTTGGCTGCGTCCCTGCTAACAATAGAGGATGGCCATTTGTATAACTTAATACTGTTGGTAACTCATACAGGCTGTTCCAGTGTATCGCAAGTTAACAGGTATACACTGCAGTAAATGGTGAGTCAAATTGATTCTCTCTAAAGGAGGCTTTTCCTGACTACACAAACTGAGACAAAATTTGACTGCGCCAGAGACAAATTCGAGTCAATTTGACTCTGGCGGAGTGGAATTTTGACTCAATTTGTGTAGCCAGGAAAAGCCTCTTTCGGAGAGAGTCAATTTGACTCGCCATTTTTGCAGTGTAGACTCCTTATATGTTACTGAAAATTGTTTTTGCACTTCTGCAATTTAAATGTACGTGGCAATGTATAGAACAGAACCGTAACAGAAGTATAAGCATTTTCCTAAAGCATAAGGTTACTCTATCGCAGTCCTACAAAAAACGTTCCGCCTCTAATCTTTATCTGGGCCAAAGTAATAATGAGCGCTGGCACAAAAAATAGGATATTAGATTAGTAAAAATAGAATTAGCCAATATTTCACATTGTTTAAACACTGCGGTTCCGTCTCATCTCAGACCGGAAGGAATACGTTTTTGGGAAAAGCTACATTCCTCTATTGCCCCTTACGGTCGGGACCGTAACCAAGGAGGGACCAGGGATGGCTTAGTCCCCCTGGAAAAATTTCGGTCCCTAGAAAAAGTTGAACTTTGCTTCAAACTCATTACAAAACCCTTGAATGCCCGTCGTGACAACAATTTTTAGCCCCACCCCCAAGCAAAGTAAGCTGGCTCCGGGCGTGCTTAATGTACGCCCATGCCCCGAGCAATCAGCTTTTATTATAATAAAACACAATGCAACATCGAAACGAATATCACAAAAAAACATTCAAATGTGTAAAAAGAGAGGAATTGTTTGAAATTCTAAAATTTCACTATTTTTTTTTCAATTTCACCGTTTCAAAAACATGTATTTTGAACGGGAAAATTGAACAAAAAATTTAAATTTTTTCCTCTCAGTCGGAGTTGAAAAAAAAACAGGAAACTGCTTCTCGTGTGACGATGTTGAGATTCGAGTCGGCGGTCGGGGTAACAACAGTGCGTTCACCACTTTTGCTCGACCAAAGGGGCCGCGTTGATGAAACTTGAGCAAATCTATCAGTTGCGTTTTGTGAGACATTAGGAAATTATTGGTAAAATTTATTATTTCTTAATTTTTTAAACTTAAAATTGTCAATTTCACATTTAAAATGGTCATACTTGCCTTATGAACATTGACAGTTAGTGCTAGGAAAGTTAAGAACGTGATCATCTATAGACAGCATTTGATGCAAGGCATTTGCTGTTAAAAATTATAGATGTGTCGGATATATATGTATATATTTATATTTGTAAATATATATAATTATACATAAATCTATAGATATATATTTATATGTATAAATATATATAATTATATATAAATATATATAGGTATATATAGATATATATTATATATTTATTTATACATATGTTTATATATTTATATATATGCAAAAGAAATTTGTCATTTTTTTCCTCTGCTTATAAAGATTTCAAACAGATGTTAAACAGGTTCAACTGAAACAAGAACCCAAATGTAAAATGCATTTTAATTTTAAATTTAGCACAAAACTCAGTATTTTGAATTCAAATTCCAAACTATAACGCAGTTGTCAAAATTAACTTTAGCAAACCATATTCTCAAATGTGTGTAGCACCAGTAATCAGTAATGCAACATTTGAATCAGTGGTAGTTGCGGTCATATAGATTTCGTTGCAATTTTGTACCAAACAGTCAAAGACCCTTTGAGATTAAAATGAGCTCGAATCATCGCACGGTCAGATTTGGTTTGCAGTCCAGGGTGGTCGATGTCAGCGCAACAGAATCTGTAAAACAAAATGTACACCCTGTTTTCGCTTTTAGCGCATACATCAATCATCGGCTCCTGTACACACTCCCCCATAGGCTTAGACTTAAGCCGTATTCACACGTGGAAGTTTTTGCGGCGAAAACTTGCAGCTGCAACGTGAAGAGGAAGTTTTCGCCGAAAAAACTTCCACGTGTGAACGGGGCTTAAGTCTAAGCCCCCACGTGTGAACGGGGCTTAAGTCTAAGCCTATGGGCTTAGACTTAAGCCCCGTTCACACGTGGAAGTTTTTGCGGCGAAAACTTGCAGCTGCAACGTGGAGAGGAAGTTTTCGAAAATTTATTAAAACTTTAAGTTTACTTGTAGCTACAAGTTCTTGCTGTCAAAACTTGTAATTGCAGATTGGCAGTTGCAAGTTTATCGCAGCAAAAACTTGCATTTGTGAATAGATCAAAACGGTCAGGATTAGCCGTAGGCTTAGATTCTGCAAACGGCTTACCCTATGGCTAAACCTAAACGTTTGCTTAAGCCTTCATCTATAGCCGAAGCTAAGCGTAAGACTAAACCTTAACCTGAAACACGGAAAAACCAGACTTATGCATAGATTTGGAGCCAATCGTCTTTAGCGGGACTGCTACACAACAAGCTGAAGGCTTAGGTTATATTTTTGCTAGGTTTCAGCATGGGCTAATAGCCTAGGCTAACGTATACTGGCTTATTAAGCTTAGGTGTAGGCTTAGCTTTAAACTTATGAATATGCTTATACCACTGTTCCAGCCCTAATCTATACAGTGGCCGAAATGTATACAACATCGCAAATCATAAGTTATATTCTGCAGATGTTCGTGGCATTTGTAGTCATATCATTAGCTTAAACTTAGGAAATTAAGAAACAGAAAAGGGTGCAGGACTTTTACTTTTTCTTAAATTAAAACCTGTGTGGGGGAAACATAAACAAATATCAGCCGGTTTTTTTAACATTTTCATACCTGGCACCACTGATTCCCATATCGGATTCAAATTTGATTTCGTAGTATTCAAGCAAACACGTCACATGACATAAAATTCCACTGCTGTTTGACCGCAACTCTATTGTCATGTTTGTCGGAGCCTAAAAATCAATAGTAAAACTTTAATTTTTCTGAAAAATTTACATTTTGCTTTAAACTCCGCCCATGAACGGCTATATTCACTTGTTGAACGTTGTTGCTGTGAGAACTTGCGGTTGCGTACGGTTGGTGAAAATATCATCGAACTGTATTCACTTGCAGATGCAATTTGAACAATGGCAGCACGAGTAAAACTTACAGCTGCAAGTATTGCGAATAGAATTTCGGCCAATGTAAAAAACAGGGGCGGAACAGTATTATAAGCATGCTCCAAAGCCTGAGCCTTAGACTAAGCCTAAGCCTAACCTAAGCCTAAGCCTAAGCCTAAGCCCAAGCCTAAGCCTACGCCTAAGCCTAAGCCTAAGCCTAAGCCTAAATCAAAGCGAAAAAAATGTGCTTATTTATAGGCCCAAGCCTAAGGCTATGCCTAAGCATAAAAATGAGCATATTCGTAAGCCTAAGCCTAAGCCTAAGCCTAAGCCAAGCAGAAAAAATTAGTCTGAAGCTTAAGCTTATTCTATTCTAGTCCAACATAAAAACTCTCCGCCCCTGATCTTTACATGGACCGACTTTCGAACAATGTTTTTGCATACACATATTTGCAGCTGTGAGTTCTTGCTGGTAAGAAACTTAAGCGATTTAATTGGGATTTGTGTTTAGAGGCTTATTAGCAGGACCGAAGCAGAAATTTCCTTTTCTACCATTTGGGGGGTACTGCCACCCCAAAGATGTCCCCCTTACTAACAAAATATAAACAAAAGCTGCGTTCGGCTATAAGCTCGTTTCGTTCGCGAGGTGTTTTCACTAATTTATATCCTGTGGTCTCCTGGTTAGGAATGTCTGGATCAGACATACCTTCGTTGATTTTGATTAAGAGACAATTGCACCAAATAATCACCAAATATGCATAGGGTCCGTATCAAAATACCCGTACGGGTGGTGTTAAAATGGAGTTTCGACTCTGTTCAAGCCCCATTCACATGTGCAAGTTTTTGCAACGAGAACAAACAATTGCAACTTTCACGAAATACTTGCAGCTGCAAGTATTTTCAAAAAGAACATTCCGATTGACCAATCAAACTGCATTTGCAGGAAATTCAATCTACTTGGAACTGCGTTCACAGGTGCGAATTAAATTCAATAGAATAAATTCCAGTAAATAATTTAAAGCTGCAAGAACGTCAAAGCTGCTTTATGACCAAACTGCGCTTGCAAGTTGCACGTCCAAGTTTTTGCTGCAAAAATTCGCACTTGTGAATAGGGTTTTATTCTTCCTCAACAAAAAGCGTTCGTTGAGCCTACCTCACCGCTTTTCAAGCTTACTTGAATTAGCCAATTGCAGTGTAACACGATATCGTTTTGCTGGCGAAACGTAAACGATTTCCAGTTAACCTCAGCTTGCAAATGACGCGAACCGCAATTGTCAGAAATGTCTGAAATCATTGGTTTATGCAGGATTAAACCATAAGGCCGACAGCCAGGCACGCGTCTTAGAGCCAGGGTCATTTGTGACAGTCCAAAAACGTTTTCTGGGATGGCAAAGCCAAGGTTATTTTGCATTTTTTGCAAATTTTGTAAAATACGGGTTACAGTTTTCACTTCCTTGAAATTTACTGCAAAATTCATAAATACAGTTTATTCGAGGGTGCAACCGGAATTCTGAGTCCGATTACAATTCCGATTCGAAACGAGTTTCGATTTCGCTTCCAATTCCGATTGTTGTAAATAATCGGAATCGGAATTTTAAACTATTAAATTGCTTTCGATGACTTAACTTATCAATAATTGATTGTAGATTAGTTTCTATGACAACCAAAAATCATCGCCAACTTGTTCATGTAACGTTTTTGAAAAATGTTGCCAGCCAACAGACACCGCAAATCAATATTGCATTTGGATTATCAGTATAGTCACAAAATTTCTAGTTCCAATTTCGATTCCGATTACAATTCTGGTGCAAGTTTGCCGTTCCGATTCCGATTTCGGTATAATCCAGTTCCAACGCTGTGTAGACCGTATCATCATTTGGTTGCACAGGTCATATAAATTTGCAGTACATTATATGTCCGTGTTAGAGTTGAGCTATACTTGCCGTCCGGCGCAGTCCAGCGCCGTACCTCATCCGTACCGCGTGGTGGATCACCATCCGTCACCATACGGTATTGTAAAGTGAGTAATTCGCGTATGATACCTACTCTCGCTTAGGCTCAAGCGTCAAAGTTTCATGGCTGAGCAGTTATGATTAGCACGTCGTAACCGATATACAGCAGTTGAGATACAAAATATTCATATGAGAAAGGGTTAACTTTAATACATTGAGCATGTTCGCAACGCGTTCCAGCAAATCCATCCGGACATAAACAGTGCGAACAATTATTCGGATTTGGATATCCGTTGTTGTCACACTGCAGCTTCGTCGCTTTTGATTGGTTGCAATTATCTGAAACACCATGGATTTGTTTTTTTCGGGAAAAAATTATGACCAGAAAAAAATGGAATTTCTTCCATTTTTTCGGCCCGTGGAAATGGAAAAAACCCATTTTTTTCTGGTAACCTTTTCCAGTCACCAACGTTGTCCGAAACCAAGATATTAAAAGAGCGAATTAAGCGATAGACAGGAACATATATTTAATGGCAGCTAAAAGGTTTAAACACCTGATGAGTTTTGGCTTACAATACTTTTTTAGCAATATTATTAGGATTTAAGAAATTGGCGATTTTGGACACTTTTCAACCTAAGCTTAGTCAGCCTATTTCTAAACCTAATCCCAAACTTGAATTGTGCCAAAATCTGGCAATTTTGAAAACTATTGCAGTAGTGTACATGAGCCAACATTTGCTACAGGTGAAAATGATTTTAAAAGAGTGCAATGTTTTTACCAGAATCACCAGTCTGGAAGTACGAGTTGTCTAATAGTTACTAAAATCATCATTGAAACAGGAATACAGCTGAATTTTCAGTTCAATACGGTACCAGGCCCGAAGCCAGCTGACCTTGCTAGGGGGGCTAAAAAATTTTCAGGAGGGGCATTCAAGGGTTTTAATGACTTGCAAGCAAGGTTGTAAATTTTCTAGGTGGCCAAAATTGTTCTAGGAGGGTTGAGCTCCCCTTGCTCTCCCCCTTGCCTATGGGCCCGAACGGTACATGGGCGTAGCCAGGATTTTGGACGGATTCTATGCTCCCTCTAGGTACACGCGGGCCCGTAGCTAAGATTGGCCAGTTGAAGGTACACCCTATTATATATAATTTCTTGTAAATATTTATTGACGCTCTCAAATCAAGAAGATTTATTTCAAAGTCTGTTACAACTGCTTTTCATGGTCTTTCCTAAAAATTTCACGGAAAATATTCCTTTTACCTATCCACTGGCCCATGTATAGAACAGGGCCGGAACAGTAGTATAAGTATATTACTAAGCCTAAACCTAAGCATGTAGACGAGCCTATTCATATGCCTAAGCCTAAGCAAAAAATTAGTCTAAAGCTTGAACTGACTCTATTATAGCCCCTGCGGAAAACGATCCGACCCTGTTCTATTCGTGGGCCCATCGAATTGTATACGACCCTGCTAAACCAGTGTAACACGCCGTTCTCCAGTAGCATTTTACAAATTTAGCTTCAAACTTCAACGTGGTCGTTTCCGTTTTAATTTCCAGCGTCACTTTATACTGCCTTAACCTGACTGGTTAGAAATTTCTGAATCCCTGAATAGCAATTAATAACAGAAATATTCGGTCAAAATCTGTACTTGAACAATACGCGTTATTGACAGAAGTTGCATCGTAAAACGACAACACATTCCGTTGACCAATACTGAACTGATACATGGGATCGTGAGTAACGATTGTAAACTTGCCAATATTGTCAGAAAATGACTGAAAGCATACAAAATGAACTGTGCCAGTTGGCCAAAATGTGGCCAAAATATACATAGCAAAAAATGGTGAGTCAAATTGATTCTTTCCAAAATAGGCTTTTCCAGACTACACAAATTGAGTCAAAGTTCGACTCCGACAGAGTCAAATTCGACTCAGTGAGCGGCTCAGTTAATAGTCGAATTTGACTCTGGCGGAGTCGAATTTTGACTTAGGTTGTGTAGTCCGCAAAAGCCTATTTCGGAGAGAGTCAATTTGACTCACCATTTTTTTGCAGTGTAGGTTTTCTGGATGGTTTTCTTGTTCATTGATCAGTATTTTGTTTTAAATTGAACTTTAAGATTTGGGTTCTTTCAATGGGTGTAAACGGACAATTGAAACGAATAGTGGACAAAATAACGGAAACGGAAAACGGGATATTGACGTTCAAAAGTAGTTTCAAAGATGTTTTATTTTTCTGCCAACACAATTTGAGGCGTGCATCTATTCAGGAGCCTTTGTATCATTTTAACATAACATGGCCGATGCATCGAATTTTTTTTGAGATTTTGGATGAATTTCGTAATTTTTATTTCATTTCGAACAACTGCTTGCTGCAGCATATCTGTAACGAAAAATTGCGAGAAATGTATGATTTATAATTAATTTTGATTGCAAAAATAACTGAATTTCCGTTATTTCTATAGAATAATCGGACGCCCATTTTTACTGCAAACGGAAACGAAAACGGATATCCGGTTACACCATGATGTTTACCCAGTTCGAGAGCATCAGCGAACATATCGGCGCCGTGTAGTGCCGCCTTTATAGAGTGCAGTCAACAAACCACTGTTATTCATATTAAATTAACCAACATTGACTGGGTTGCAGAAACATGACTTAGGTCGACCTCTGTGAGTTAACTCGATTTTAGTCTTGAGTCAAAAGACAGACTTTGGTTTAAACGTCAAATATTTTGACGTATACATTGGTGGTTCCGCAACCTGTGGGATTATTCTCACTGGTGCGAACGTGAAAAATAAGGACGAATGAAACTTAACGTTGAAATAGAGTGCGAACACTGTAAATTCCAATGAGTTGATTAATCAATTCAGCTATCGAGTTGGTTATTTCTCAATTAATATCAGTAAACATTAACTCGCTCTCAGGTGAGTTAATTCTAACTCTGAGCTGAGATGACTCTGTGTGTAGAGTTGATTAATTAACTCAGAATGAATTGAATCAGCTCAAAATGCTGAGTTCTGATAGTCCTAACTCAGACTGAGTGATTCAACTCATTCTGAGTTAAAATCAACTCACTGAAATTTACAGTGAAGGAGTGTCATGGTGATATTACCTGTGTCCCGGAGCTCACGCTTCTGAATGAATTCAACTCAGTCTGAGTTAAAACCAACTAACTGGAATTTACAGAATGTATTAACACCAAAATCTACTCGAAGCTTCTTTAAACTCGACTTTAAAGTTAAAACTGAACTTAAGTTATGTATCTGCAACCCAGTCGTTATGTGTTTGTACACTGCAAAAAATGGTGAGTCAAATTGACTCTCTCCGAAATAGGCTTTTCTTGACTACACAAACTGAGTCAAAATTCGACTCCACCTGAGTCAAATT
The DNA here is from genome assembly GCA_030248215.1 of Enoplolaimus lenunculus. Lineage (NCBI taxonomy): Eukaryota > Metazoa > Nematoda > Enoplea > Enoplida > Thoracostomopsidae > Enoplolaimus > Enoplolaimus lenunculus. Next base: position 7,125 of record JASANG010002756.1, on the reverse strand, counting down.
CGACTGCGCCTGAGTCAAATTCGACTCATCATTTTTTACGAGCGAGGTTACGAGAGAAAGTGAAATATTTTAATTCTATGAAAAAACGTTTTTATAGTCACGGATACTATTCACCGTTGGTCCGTAATGCATTATCGAACCAAGATCATACGGCACCGTAGTATCTACATCAGATTGCTGAAGGAAATTGAATTCGCTACCTAAAATAAAGCGACCGTATTCTCAAATGCGTTTACACTGTAAAAATTCCAATGAGTTGATTAATCAGTTCAGCTAGCGAGTTGGTTATTTCTGAGTTAATAAAATATCAGTAAACATCAACTCACTCTGAGTTTAGTTGATTCTCATTCTGAGTTCATTAGATTCTGGGTAAATTAACTCAGAATGAATTAAATCAACTCAAAATTCTGAGTTCTGATAATCCTAACTCAGACATAGTGATTCAACGTATTCTGAGTTAAAATCAACTCACTGAAATTTACAGTGTAGTACCCATTACCAGTAGCAAAAGTTTTCAATCAGACAAACTCGTGCAATTACAGATCTCAATGTTGTCACAGAAGTTTTACAAATCAAAAGCGAAAAATGCGCTCTAAATTTGTACCCTTACCATTTACTGGTACAAGTTTTTATTTCGTATAAAAGCGAAATCGAATACCTGGGATATTCCACTCCCCACGACATTGTAAATTTCAGCGAATTGATTTTAACTCAAAATGAGTTGAATAACTCAGTTTGAGGACTATCAGAACTCAGAGTTTTGAGTTGATTCAATTCATTCGTTTTAAATTAACTAATCAACTCACTCAGAGTCAGGTCAAGTGAGAGTGTGAATCTTCTCAACTGAGAGAGTGAGCTAATGTTAGTAAAATGTGGATATTGAAGTGCATTTGTCATTTAGAGTCCGAAAGGTAATGTTTTAACGGAAACGCTGTTATTCAGCCGTTTTGAAACACTGCCCGGAGCCCCTGTTCACCAACCAATATTAATATTCAAACGATTGATGTGAACATAATTGTCTCGATCAGGTCTCGACTGCTCATGCCATAACCCAAGCGCATGTCCAATCTCATGAGCGACAACAAACGGATGAGCACAGCCTCGACCAATTGAAATTCGTTGAGCGTTACTCTTTGTGATTTGACCAACGCTTGAATAGCAGCTGAAATATATCGCTGCATTGACACTACATTTCAATGATGGTAATTGGATATTAATTGGCGACTAAAAATGGTGGGATAATCGAGATTTTGTTTGATTTCGTTCAATGACCAAAATTCCAATCAGATCATCAGGCGGTTGCCCGATACGTCGGATGGCCAGTCTCGTTTTGTGCTGAAATATCGTCACTGGAATTCTCGAATATATGTAGCACCGGCTAAAAACTGCTCACCTGTCGCACGGTTTTGTCTTTTAGAGTGAAAAAATTACATTCGAATTTCAATACGGAATTATTTGGGAAGGTCACGAGAAGCTGAAATATGCCAAAAATTGTCAAAATCCAATTATTTTTAAGCAAACGCCGGCTGGCGACTACTGAATGCAAACGATACTGTACTAGCAGATGACAATACCAACAAGATGACCATAAGCTTAAAGCTGATTAATATCGGCAACTTCGCAATCCTACGAATTAACCTAAACCTAAAACCTACGCCAAAGATGCTCGGAAAATTAGCCGTGTGACATTGTAAAATTTGGGCCAATGTTTAAGCAAGGATCCATTTGAACGTACCCTGATTCCGGATAAAAATACAAATGCGGCGTTCCTGTAAGAAACAGCCATATATGGTTTTGTTCCACCAACCGGATACACGTTTTCGATTGCCATAACTCAATGCCGCCGGCAATAGCATCTCGATTTACTGAAATATGTTCCGGGCAGTGTACAACCGGAATTCCGGGTTCGGTAAGAAAATCCGATATGTTTCACTTTCCGGTTCCGGTAATAAATCAAATTTTCCAATATTTTCGGTATTGAAATTTTTCTCTTTCGAAAATTTAAGAAAAATTGGCATATCTTTCTAAAATTGTTTGCGCGTGTATTGTCCAAATTTTCAATTTGTGGCATACTACATAATTTATCATATGTTTCCATCTACTGAATTTGTTTCAGGGTTTGGACATTCTAAATGGTGTGTTTACTGCATTAAAACCGATAAAATAGCGTTAAAATGAAATTTTCGGTATCAAGAAATTTTTAATTTCCGGTTCCGGCTTCGGTTCATATATTTTTTACTTTCCGGTTTCGGTTTTGGTATTTTATAATTCCGGTTGCACCCTGTTTCAGGGTATAAGATTCACTTGTAACTTTAGAAACATTCAGATTTGGGCTATTAAAACTACTTAGCTAGTAGATTTTAGAATTATGGAATTTTGTACACTCCCACCGCACGCGAAGGCGTAAAACTTAGGTTTAGAAAAATGCTTAAATAAGTTTTTGACCAAGCCTAAACAGTTTTGTTTCAGTAAACTTTATGGATACCTTTTTCAAAATAGTATACAAAATATTAATGAAAATACGATTTATTGTGCGAAAACCTAAAGCCTAAACTCTAAATATAAGCGTAAATGATACAGTATTTACGTTTCACTAGTTTTATATTAACTTCCTAGAGAACATTTATATCTACACAACAAATCAAGCTTATATATCAGTTTTAAAAAGTTGAAAAAATGTCCCATGTAAAGATCAGGGGCGGACCGGTTTTCCGCGAAACTACAATAGAGTAAACTTAACGTTTAGGCTAATTTTAGCTTAGGCATAAATAAATGCTTATTCTCAACTTTAGGTTTAGGCTTAGTTATCGGCTTAGTCTCATGCTAATACGCTTAGGAGGAATATGCTTATGCTACTGTGACAGCCCGGCATATATTGTTTTTTTTTATTTTTTTTATGTATGTGAAATGTATGTGTGTGTTGCTTATGTATATGTATATCTTATGTACGACTTATTATATTATATTTTTTATTTCATAAGGTGTGTATTTCGCATTGTATGTGTTGGATTGTATATGTGAATGTATATATTTGCCTGCGCATGGGTATGTGTGGAGGTGCATGCATATGTGCTGGTTTGTGGTTGCAAGTTGCAGATGTGTAAAATTGCTGGTGTATTGCGCGAGATTGTACCTACAAGTTGTGTGTTGTATAAACGTGCTTATTGCGTCCGCCTATGAATATTTGCAGCGTTGGAGCAAGTTTTGTGGTACCGCTGCTGTGTAAGACTGTATAGCTGGTTTATGTGTACGGCGAAAATTCATAGAATGACTTAAACTTTATTTATTATAAGGGGTATATGAGGCTGGCATGTTTGCTCATTCTATTCTTGATCGTCGTATTTCCGGGGGTCTATCCAGTAATTTGTAGCCGCGTTCAGCAACCCAGCTATTTTTGATATAGTAACATTTTAAGAATTATGCGAACAATATATACCTGTATTTTAGTTTTAGAAGTGGTTTCCTATGGATAGTAGTAACACGTATTCCCTTTCTGGGATTTGTTAGGAGAGTCGATTCTTAGAATTAACGGACCTCGAAACAAATTTTGGGAGTCAAAATATCGGATATTCCGAGAATTACTAAAAATTTAAAGTTTAAAGTTGTTTTGAAACCGCGATTTTTAAGCCAAAATACAAAATTCTTAGAAAATCGATCGAATTTAAAGTTTAAAATTGTTTTGAAAATTAGAAACTTAGTCTAAACACTTAAATTAATTAAATTTTAGGATAAATTTAAGTTCAATTTTCGTTGTAAAAACGTGAATTTCAGTCAAAATAGCAAATTGTTCGAATACTTTCTGCTATGTTACTGTAATTTTAAAAAGTTTGTAATTTTTGTGGTAGGGAAAAAAGATTTTTAGGAATTTAGGTGATATTTCGGAATTAAAGTATATAAGCGCTTGGTGCTGAAGGAACGCGCGCGGTCTATTGGATTTTGAGTTACATGACAGCGAAGTGCTGCTCAACTGAACCGTGAATTTTGTGGTGATTTTACGATTTTAGTGCGTTATTTGGGAGCGGACAACTCCAGTCCAGTGTTAATTAAGTGGCCCCATACTTCAGTCTGTATGCGAATTGTTTTTTTAACTAGCTTGGGCTAATTGAAGTAGAATTGCGCTGCGAGATAGGCGACATTTTGTGAATAAATTTAGGCGGCATTTTGGTATAGTTTTGGGAGTAAGTTAAGCTCTGGGAAGGTACCTGTAGTAAGGTTTCGTAGCTGCAGCGCTAATAATTAGTGGTGAATTTGTACTTCGTAAGTGAAATACTTTTATTGCCAAATCCTGCTGTTACACCAAATGGTGGCCATAAAGTTCATACGTTTACATTTTTACTTTAACGTTTTTGTGTCATATTAAGCATAGTGCTTTTTCTGATTTTTGTTATCCTGACAGACCCTAGCGGTTGTCGAGTGAAATACGCGATATACTACGTACAGTATAGAGAGATTGATCTATTTTGGGCGGGGCGCATAAGGATTTGCACCAAAGCTACCTGCGATCTAATTGTAATTATTCTTTATTGGAGTACTCCGCTTTTCTATAGCCGCCGTGTACATTGTCTCGTTCTGTTATTGGGAAGAATACAGATAATTTGATACTATAGTAGTATAAAAGAGTGCACTGGTAACCCTCGTGGTGATTTTTGAGAGAAATTTCCTTAAATATTTTTTAACGATACGAAACTCTTTTGAAAACCCACCGCGTGGCGTTACATTTGGAGGTCCCACCGAGATATCAGTTCTCATAACTGGTAAACGAATTCTGTCTTGGGGATTCAAAAACTTGTTTATTTGACCAAAGTCTAACTTAGCCGTTCATTTTCTGCTGAAAGCACGGCGGGATATAAGTTACGTAGCGCTGGTACATTAGAATCAAGTGACGAGGATTCTGTTTTTTTGGAGCCTCTACTTAACGATCCCAGGGTATCCGTCGATTGTATAAGTATGGAAAATGTGACGCGAAATCTGGCACAGCTTGATGCTGTTGTGAAAAATTTAGCCAATCGTGTTGATGACGGGATACGCGGGCTTAGCGATGATTTTGACTTAATTTCTCAGCGTGTTCGTCTAGGTACTGAGCCTGAATTATCAATTTCATTTTTTCGCGGTGATTTGAACGGTTCAGATTTTAAGAGCTGGGTTGAGACGTTTAACACGTATTGTAATGCGAGATTAATTGATGACGATATGAAACTTAAGGTTTTGCCAGCTTATCTAAAAGATAGAGCTAGAGACGCTTATGAGCGTGTACCTGAAGCTTCTAAGCGGCGTTTTACTGATTTGGTTACTGAGTTAGAAACCCAATTAAACACACCCGAATGGACTATGTACCATGAGGCTGCCTTGGAGCAGCGACGGCAAATGCCGGGTGAAAGTGTGGCCGCGTATTTAAAAGTCATCAAGCGTGCATGTAAAAGTGTTTATCCGAATTTAGAAAACCAAGCTTTTGATCGCAGAGTAATACATAGATTTTTTGGTGGGTTACTTCCTTCGGAAGCAAAGCTGGAAGTTTTTCGGGATATGCCCCAAACGCTTAAAGAGGCTGAAGACTTAGCTCAACGCTTAGATATGCAATCATTACTCTGCGGAAAGCCCACTGGGGTTGAGTCAATTCACGTAACCGACTCCGAGCCTAAGCAATCATTGCATACCTTAGCCAGGGGAATGCAGTTGCTCGCTAGCAACCAAAAGCAATTATTAGAAAATATGCGACGGAACCGATTTCGAAATGCGGACCAGCGTGCTAGGCCCCCACCCTCGAAACCTAATGCTAATTTTAATAATCGTAACCCCGTAAATAAAAACTCACAAGGTCCCCCTCGAAATATGGTTCAAAATTTTTCGTCCCGTCGCCTTGCCTGTTATAATTGTGGGAGATATGGACACTTAGCAATGTCCTGTTTATTAAGAAATGGAAATTTTTCAAGATCTACAAATCAGTATCAAAATTCTAACAATTTAGGGCGACCGGTGTATCGACCGAATATCCCCATAAATATTAATCGGGGTATTAAACCAAATATGCCTAGTCCGCACCCAGTCCAACCTGTTCCAGTAGGAAGAAATGTTGTTGCTACTACTATGGTATCTAACGATGCGCCTCCAGTCAACCCTAAATCTGATTCTGCACAGGAAATCATGGCTCTAAAAAAGGAAATTGAGTCATTACGTAATCAAAATGCGCTTTTGGTAGAGAAGTCATTTCCGAATTTTGTCGGAGCAGTTACAATGCGTCGCAGTAAACCGAAACCCCCACAAACTGAAATTAAGCCAACAAACGCGACTAAGGAAAGTGCTTTTAAGCGTGTCCCCCTTACCCAGTGGTCGAAGACTTATTTCAGTATAAAGAATTTAGCTTCGTTCGGCCTACTGGCGTTACTATTTTTTATTGTGGTACCTGTAGAACCAAGTTTGTCTAGGACTTTACATCAGTTGCACCCAAAGATTTATCCATCATTCGGAGTAGGGCTTATTCCTGAAGGATTAGTTCTTACAGCGTCGGATTCTGTTTATTTACCAGTCATTGTACATACGGGTACGGATAAGATAAGGCCATGTATGCCTTTGCACTTTACTGGTGCCCTACCTACGTATTGTAATTGTACATTTCAACAAATATTTTTCCAACGTTTTAAGAATCAGGCGTTAAAAGAGTTGTCTAATGATTACGTAGACGCTATCGATCCAGTTTTTTATGAAGCATTAATGCAAAATATTTGTGATGACAAGCCATTTACGTGTAGTTTTGTTACCTCAGGCCGGAATAAGCGCTTTGTACCCCTACTATTAACTGGGTTAACCTCCATTATGGGCACTGGTATCGGAATAGCAAATAGTATTAAAATTTCTCACTTGGAGCCCAAAATTCTGGCATTGCAACGTGCAGGCCAGCTTTTAAATGATGAACTTTCTGAAAACACTGCATCTATTCACAAACTTTCGGTGAATCAAGAACGAATTTTTGCAGTCACTCACGAGGTACAACGGTACGTCGAACAAACACGAATGGCTCTAACTTGTAGTTTGGCTGAGTCAGTGGCGGTCACGCATTTTGTATCCCAAACCAATCAATTTATTCGTGGGGTTCGAAAATTACTAGAAGCGCTCATAGTAGCGAGTGAT
>JASANG010002418.1:0-53884 GCA_030248215.1 Enoplolaimus lenunculus | reverse complement strand
AATTTGAATTTCCCGCCAAAATTTGAATTTTGCTGCGAAAATTTGAATTTTCCCGCCAAAATATGAATTTCCCGCCAAAATTTGAATTTCCCGCCAAAATTTGAATTTTCCTAACAAAATTTGAATTTCCCGTCTAAATTTGAATTTTCCCGCCAAAATTTAAATTTGCCGCCAAAATTTTAATTTGCCGCCAAAATTTGAATTTCCCGCCAAAATTTGAATTTTGCTGCGAAAATTTGAATTTTCCCGCCAAAATATGAATTTCCCGCCAAAATTTGAATTTCCCGCCAAAATTTGAATTTTCCTAACAAAATTTGAATTTCCCGCCTAAATTTGAATTTCCCGCCAAAATTTGAATTTTGCTGCGAAAATTTGAATTTTCCCGCCAAAATATGAATTTCCCGCCAAAATTTGAATTTGTCGCCAAAATTTGAATTTTCCCGCCAAAATTGAATTTTCCCGCCAAAATTAGAATTTCCCCGCTAAAAGTGTCCCTAATGTGTCTGTCATATCAAATATTGTCCACTACACTGTTTTTCAAACATTTCAATGTCCTAGACAGTGTCACTGCGAAACAGTCTTGTCCGGATAGAGTTTCCGTGAAACTCTATGATGTCCACAAATGGCGGTGATACTGTTAGAAAATAAAGAGTTTCGATGAAACATAAGCCGGACAAGCTATTCAATTTCTTTTGGGAGCGGGCATTTCGTGTGCCGAGTGCACGTATGGTAACGTGTGAGTGACATAAGAAATTGGGTCAAAAAATAAAACGCAACGTTTACTTTTAAAATATTTGATCGTATAAAACAGAATCTTTCAAAATGCTTTTTGAAAAGGAACTGTTGAAATCAAACGCTAGCGTAACTGAACGCTATTGCTTAAACGATTTTTAGCTTTTGTCAAAACGCTATTTTGTTATCAGAACGTTTTATGTTAATACTTTTGCTTGTATTCGTTAACAGTCTTCGAATATACAGCTTATTTTTTAAGAATACGTGTTTGAAATACTCTATATTATTAAATTTGTACACTTTCCAGTTTTTATTTACATGTTTTGAATCTTGATACATGAAAAAACACGCGATATTTAAACCATAAGTGCCGATTTTAACGCTGTACAATAATGAATTGATGAGAAAATCTATATGATTAAAGCAGGAGCGACCCACATACGTTTCGGCAGCGTTCCAGCTTTTATGTTTTGAATTTTAATACAAGAAAATGCAAATTAAGCATAAGTGTCGATTACCGCGTATATAATTGAATAGATGAGGAAAATAAACAAGTAACGTTGCAACAAAGTATTTGGCAAGTTAAAGGCGTTCGTGGCGTTAGGGTATACGTTATCTCTGATCGCAGTAATTGATGTGCGTAAACAGTTTTGTGGCGTTTACTTTGGTCGACTGGGTTTAGGGCCGATTATATCGGTATCGGTTATTAAAATCAAGGAATCTCAATAGGCTGTTTTGAAAACATATCGGAAATAGACAACCGGTGGTCTGCATCCGGCAGCACAAAAATTCGATTTCCATCTGTAGAAATTATTTTGCCAGAGGTTCCTGCAATTTCCGTAGTGAAATATTCCGTAGTTTTGAAAAAAATTGGGCCCATGTATAGAACAGGGTAGGAATGTTTCCTGCGCGGCTGTAATAGAGTCAGCCTACGCTTTAGACTAAGTTTTTTCTTAGGCTTAGGCTTTGACACAGGCTTAGGAATAGGCTCTTCCTTACACTTAGGCTTAGGCATAAACTTAGAAATACTCTTATACTACTTTTCTGGCTCTGTTCTATACATGGGCCAAGTATTGTATGGTTCGAAGCGTTTGGTTTCATCTTTTGGCACAATTTTGAGGAGTAGATTTCGGGTTTTCTTAATAATAAGCTTGCGACCGAAAAATTTCGCAACAGTACAAAAATAATTACTGAATTTAGCAATTAATCACCAATTGAAGAACCTCACGTCTGGTTTCACTCCGACTCCGGCAAATTTTGGACCTCCGGATTGGGTATTGGTCACCTCCGGTTATTGAGCGACGTGAAACTCCGACCTTTTTTGTTTGAAAGCTTTATATTCTGTGGAGTTATTCATAATTATTAGAGTTACAAGCAATCGAATTTTAGCACCAAAGGGTTTTCGGGTACGAAAAAGCAGAATAAAATGTTTATACACCTCCAAAAGCTATAATTAAATAGTTAGCTAATGCGGGGTTCACGTAATAACTGGGGCAGCTTTGTACACGTTCTGTCCAAGTTGATTCGACGTCAACATAAAATTTTATGATCTGAATAGCGGTTATGTAAACAAAATGTAAATGTTACAGGACATTGTCTTACCAATACTGATTTCAAGCGACCATTGTATACAAACAGCCATTTGTCATATGATACTGTGGGACATTTATGCGAATATTATATGATATTTCCAAATTCTACTAAATATCATATGATATTTATGCAGGACAATGGAATTTATGCGCGCTAATAAAACAGTAAAAAGTCTCAGATAACGCAACATTAAACGATTTCGAAAGTTGAATTAGCTTCTACGTTTCTGTTTCTCGCTGAATTTTTTCCAAAATTTATTCCTAAGTACAAATAATTCAAATTTCAAATTTTAGTATATGACAGTCTACAGTACAACCAAGCTAATTTACCACAACTTTGCATACTTTTTCAAACATATCATATGATACTCACAGAAAATATTTGCAATATCATATGATATTGCAGTGCAAACAGTACATGTCTCATCAAGTTAGCAGACAATTCAAATTTTCTGAATGTGATAGCGGATAAACGGTCAGACAAAATTCTAGCAGCTATAGCCATAAGGACAAAGCGTGTCCCAGGCTTTCGCTGATTATTAGGGTTACAAGCAGTCAGAGGACTTTTTAAATCATTTCACAAGTCTGTCCGTGCTTTGCTCAAAACATGTAGTTCTACTACGACTATTGTTATATTTTCAGACGGTTTGAGTGGAATATATAATTACATTGCATTTAAGGAATACTTCTCAATGCTGTTGTAAATTTGCATCCCTAATTTATTCCTCACAAAACTTATTTAGACTGTGTTTTAATATGCTTATGTATGAAAATGAAACGATCATTACAACTGGAACGCTACCCAAAATACGTTTGGGCATTCTAACTTTAATATATAGATATGTTTTACTTATCACGGGGCATTTGCTTGTGGGTATAAGAGTAGGAGATTGCAGAGTGCAACAGGAGGTCGTCTGCCTAAGGCCCGGCAAAAAATGGACCTCCAGCTTTTGCACAGTTTAAGTCTCGTATTCTTGGTCTTAACTTCCCAGCAGGGCTGAACTTTGGCGGCGAAACTGTCGCACAGGTTTGTGGAGTCGAGTCCAATGTCTGTACTTGATGTATTTCATGTTGTTACTGTTACCAGACAGTTTCCTGGGTCGCCTGATCTTACATACTTGTTGTCTATTCATTTTGATGGTTTTTCTAAAGTGCTCTACTAGTTTTTTTGCCTAAACATTTCTGAAATCTGCCCTAAAATTTTAACATAAAATTCATGTCAAAATCTTATAAAATGACCTATCTATAATTAAGGATAACTGATTTTTTTCTCAACAGCATAGCCAGGTGTGTGGTATCTGATTGGATACTTTCAAAGCGAAATCGGTGCTATGGAAATTTGTTGAACTAGATTTGTAGCGCTTATGGTCAACGCCTCCGAACCGAGAATGATTCTGGGTTTACTTAGAATGACATTATATTTCAAATGAAACAGAAAATATTCAAGCGTAAATTAATTTCTTTTATTTAAAGCAGAAAAAATTTATTTAATGCGTAGAAGCTGTTCCGTTGCACAAATGCTCATCGAACTCTCATTTGTTGTTTGACCGACAAGTGACTTTAAAAAGTGACTTTGAGCCAGCAACAATGAATTGAGAAATCGAGATTACAGAAACGCCGCACCAAAGAGCGAACGAACCCCCCAGATCAGAAACCATTTGAGTTTGTGAGTATGCATAATGCTCACTGAACTCGAGACTTGTGCTCGAGTCATAATAGCTCAATTCAAATTGTTGCGTGGCTGGAGGGGCCGAATTAATTGAATGATTTGGTGGAAATGTAGTTGAAATTGTTAAAAAAGTTTTAAATTCTAAACACCTGTTTAAACATTGATTTTCACAATAAACCGATCCGTTATAGAACACAGCGCCTGCTGAAGCAAGTAAACAATGAACTCGTGATGTCATATATGAACATATTGTCCCATCATCAACGCCAATAATCGAAGGATGGTATAATTGGCATCCGCTCAACGGACGACAAACGTCTGAAAAAATATACACTCAAAATAGGCCTGTACTCATGAGCACCCATTCTCAAATGTGTGCAGCAGCTATTATAAAAAACCAGATATCGGTTGGGGTATTTTGGGATTCAGAGGACCAGCTCTGATTTCCAGCTCATATCCCACTCGAACCTGCACCCAAGGTTACATTTTTATTTATCAGGAATTATGACAGAGGTAATAACAAATAATAACACTTAGGGCTGCGCTATACCTTACTGAGTTACCGTGCCGCACGCCGTCGTCCGGCGGCTTTAAGCGGCGCGCGCCGGCATTTGGCGGCGCGCGGCGAGTATAGCGCAACCCGTACAGTGTGATTCAAAAGTTTTATTTGAACCCTAGAAAATTCTTAAAGAAACACAATAAAATTTGTCAATCCGCAAAAAAATTTAACCAAAATAATCGCCAAAAGCAAAACCTAACATAAACAATACTGAGAAGAAAAACGAAATTACAACGGCTGTACCCTTTCTCACGTGAATATTTTCAATTAGATATGAGATGCACTTTCAAAGTAAGATTCGATTTCCAGTTTCTCGGGTGGGAGGTGTTTACGATGAGCACTCAGCTATAGGAGATTGACGCTCGAGTGCGAGGGGGCTCTCACGTTTTGTAGAGATTTTGTACTGCACATATATGTTAGAATTGTTAAACACTGCTCACAGTGTCTGTGTTGCTCACATATTACTTGTATTTAGTTGCCCATAGTATACTCTATTAGTTAAAGGGTTAAATAAACTTTTTAAATCCGGTTTTCATTAGTGATGGGCATCTGATATTTTTACATACCCGGATATCAGACAATTCTTACCGGATATTATCCGGATGTAGAAATCTATATTTTCGTGTATATTACTGTGTAAAAGTGACGCGCTACGTTGAATTGCGTCGTTTTATGCGTTTGATGACTGGTTTATCGCACCTACTTTATGGGTCATCCACGTTATACTGTCTACGCTACTGTATAAAAATTGTCCCCACATACAAGCCCCAAATCTGTAGTTGTATTGTTTCCAAATTACATGTCCAAATGTCACTCATATTCTGTGTAGAACCTGCTGACAATGCGCACTCTCTAAACGACCTATGCTTGGTCACGTTGCCGTACATACCCATGCTAAATTGTCAATACGTTATTTAAAGAACATCTGATTTGTCCAGAGTCTGTCACAAGGGACTCAGCTTATTTCATAACACAAAGTTTGTCTGAAGGAACTTTGCTTCGCAATTATACAGGGTCTTTTCGAAGGAACTCGTATTGTCAGGCACTGTGTTCAGACAGTGCATACATTGTCCTAAGTCCCTTGGAAGGACCTGCTGTCAAATCTCCCTAGCTAATTACACCTTCTGTTAAGTCTTTATAGCTTAAGAACATCGCCGGTTTGTCCCGTCCTTAAAACCAGGTGTGTGGGAAATTTTTTACAGTAGCATCGACAGTATTACGTGGATGACCCATTACTATTAATTTCACGACACAAATGTGGGAGGAAACTTTTTTGCAACAACCAAAATTTATGAACAAATATTATGCTTGTTCTCACTAAGGGGAGGCTGCGGCTTTGTTGAACCTCTCGCATTTTGAAAGAACACTATGCAAGATGGGGTTGTCGGCACCCAACCGTACAATAAGCTGTTCATTATTCAGACAGCTTGTAGGGATATCACTGGATCCGTGAATGCGCTATGCTGGAAGTGTTCTGGTAAAGCCCGAGCGACGCTGAATTTTAGCGCATTGGGTCCTAAGCCACCAGCTTATTAATTTTTGAGGTCGTTGCGGGAGCTCACTTAGGGGTCCAAATGTGCGACCCTTGGGTGTGGTATTCAACGGGTAGGAATTTTGGTGGTTTCAAAATTTCGATCTAGGAGTTCGACGGGAGAGCGCGGGCTGGGAATTGTGATTATATGGTCAGGGAAACTTAGCCGTCTGAAAAATGTTAGTTCCCCTTAGAAAAATATTTAAGCCTCGATTGTAAGCTTGCTTTTTCAACTGCATGATCCTCAAATTTTTTTGCATGGCCACAAAAAATGTCAAGCAAGCAGCATTTAGAGTTGCGCAATATAGGTTTGCACAAAGATTTTACCTGGCAGACCGCGTCTCCAACTAATTTCCTTGAGACTATTTGTTCACACGTATGATGCCCGCATGCCAGGGTGTAAACGGATGGTAAAAATAACGGAAACGGAAACGGACACAGATTTTTAAATGAAACTGAAACGGAAACGGATATCCGGCTACACCCTGCGGCGCATGCATACACTGAACTGCATTATATTACATTAAACGGAAACGGATATCCGGCTACACCATGCGGCGCATGCATACACTGAACTGCATTATATTACATTTGCACATAACAGACAAATATACACCTATAAGATTTATTGGCAACGACCATGAGTGCTTGCCATTTCTGAACAGGTAAAGCAATATTTTTACCCTTATAAATGGCAGGCTTTTCTGCGTTTCAATCCCATAATGGGTCACCAACACTATATTGCTCGAACCAACGTGAAAAAATGTCCCTCTTATTTCAATTGAGTACGTCGTTCGTACACACCCTGCTTACCTATTATATAACATGTCAGTATGTTGAGATGTGACTATACAGGCAAGTAATAAGCTGACTGTATAACAATATTGTCTCCACATCCCAAGGAAAAACCTGTTTTGTCGTTAAGCTCTGTGCACAGGACTTAAAATTTTGAGTTGTCTACCTACAAAAACAGCGTTGCGTTGTCCCAACCCCATCCAACGACTAGGGACATTTATCTATAGTAAGTGTACTTACTATATTATACGTCACGTTTCCTAGCTAGAGTATTGATTTGTACCTTGTTTCAAACCGGGTGGTAGCAAAATTTTTTACATTAGTGCGTGTACCTTAACGTGGATGAGACAAAGGCAGGGCACTACTGAATGAATGTCTCCCACTCCGGCTCAAACAGAATTTGGGCTGGTAAGGTTCCGGCAATTCCATCCAGAATTTTACAAAAAGTGTATCGTTCTGCGCGTTTGGGTTTCACTTTTGGTACAATTTTAGAAATAATTTGTCAAGATTTCTTAAAATAAGCCTAAAACCAAAATATGTGGAAACCTAGTACAAGAATGTGCTAAAATTAACAAATTAAACATTGTTTGAGCTATCTAATTTCTCATCACTCCGGCTTCAATTCTGAATACGGCAAATTTTGCTGACTTCCGGTTCCGGCTTTTTCCCCATATTTTTCACCTCTAGCTGCAGCATGATTATAGGCTTATTCTCAACATCAAGTTTATTTTTGAGAAAACGCTTACCTGAGCCTCAGCTTTTTGCCCAATCCTCGCCCTAAGCCTAATCCTATAAACTTAGGAAACTAAGAAACAGTAGTGATGGGGGAGACTTCTGCGTTCTATGAATCTTAGACAGCTGCTGCGGAAACAAACAAGAACGTACTTACGCTTGTTAATGCAATTAGCCACGCAATCAACTGTATCAAAGCTGGTTCCGGTCTCTATACACGGACGTTTTCGTGAATTAATTCGTTTGATAGAAATTAAATTAACTTTGACTTGCATTCCGGAACTACGAATTGGAACTGTAATTTGTCCTTGGATGTTCGCCTTTGGAACTGCTGCCGCTGATGTGTAGAACAGTACGTCAGAATCGAAACTTCTGCCATGAATGCGCAAATGTGGCACAGAATTGTTAACGGTAAACTTTAACGACACCATTTCATTTGGACGACTGGGATCGATAACGCGTAAATCACGAATAAAATAACAAAATCGTCGCACAAGTTCAAAAGGTTTCACTTCAACTGCTAAAATGCGTTGAAAATATAACCACGGAGGGTGGATACGGCAGTATAACTC
This sequence comes from Enoplolaimus lenunculus, assembly GCA_030248215.1. Classification (NCBI taxonomy): domain Eukaryota; kingdom Metazoa; phylum Nematoda; class Enoplea; order Enoplida; family Thoracostomopsidae; genus Enoplolaimus; species Enoplolaimus lenunculus. Next base: position 45,702 of record JASANG010002418.1, on the reverse strand, counting down.
CTCCCAAATTTATGGAAAGATAACAAATCTGTAGAGTTGCGGCTGCGTTTAGTTACTCGAAGGCGCAATTGAACACTTATAACCTAACAGCCGGAGCACATCTTAAGATTTGTGGGCGAGTCAGCCGCACAGGTTTGTGGCCTTTTAGGCTAAATCAGAGAAGACCCTGGGAGCGTTTCCACTAATCTATGGCTCTGTTGTCCAATGAGTCTTGGTCTCAAAAGTGCGGTACAGAATATTTCTAGAGGGAAGAGCTTGCTACAGCGGTGTACATGTACTAATATGCGTAGAAATGTTTAACTAAACGAAAACTGCTGATTCGCTGGGATGTTGCAGATGCTAAGCAAGGAGTTGCCCAAGTCAAACCTGACTTGGGCAGGGCAGATTTGGCCGATGTACTTTTGTTGTGTGGAATTTGTTTAATTTTCTGACCAAAAATTTTATATTGCGAGTTTAAATTATTAATACAGTGTGTGGTTTGTGTGTATGCGGATATGTGTACATATGTTTTTAAAAACAGGTTCTTGTTTTAGTTTGTGTACTGTTGTTATTGTTGCTTCCGACGAATTTCAACACAAGTTTTCGGGCGACATTTAATAACTGGAGCGGGGATCCACCGGCCAGTTATGCAAATTATCTCAAGGTTAATATAGATAGTTATGGCTTTTAAAAGATCCGAGTATGTCTGTCGGTAGAAGTAGTTATTGAAGTTTGTAAGAGTTTTAAGTGATTGTATAATTTATTTTTGGGCGGTCCAACCTCACCTGCGATCGCGGGTGGGTAGGTACGAAATTGGAATTGGGTTAGCCAAGATCTGGACAGTGTAAGTTAATAATTCCTGCTTATTTGGTGTTTGTTTTGCAGACAAAGTGAATGAACGGATGTCTGGCACGGGGATTTCCCGAAAGGAATTACTTGTTGCTTTCGCCCATGCGTTATACTGTAAATTAGTAGCCAGACGGGTCCGCCAAGTATCCGGTTATACACGTAGTGTGCAATGTGCAAGCTGCTGTGGCGGCCCAGTTTTACCGGTCAGGGTTCGTAGAAGTCCCACATACTTGTAGAAGTGCTAGTTCTCTGTGTCCGTGTAGGCCCGCCGTAATGCATGGTTCAATTTATCTTGCGCCTACCTTGTGGAAAATGAACTGTACACTTTTTAATACTGTTTGCTGAACGCACTGTATCAGTAAACTGAAAAGATCTATAAACAGTATTGGGAAATTGAAATAATATTTAATGAGTTAAATAATCAACTATACTATTTAAAATTAATTGAAATTAAATGCCTACTGATCTTGCAGAGTATATAGCGGTGGATATAAATTGATAAGAATCTTAAAATAGTATTATCACACTATATTAACCGACGTAGTAAATAGTGATTTTAAAATCTTTCACAAAATTTTCAATTTCCGTCTTGCCAAAAAGATCTTGGAGGCTTATGGGAGATTAGAAATTATGCCGTCTAAAAACAGGATGTGACGTAAATGTTTAATACAGCTATGGTGGTCGCTATAAAGTGACATTCGGAAGTGAACTTTGCATGTTTATCTTATACGCAGTCAACATCTGGGCAAAACTGTGTTATGTTTGTAGTATAAGCATATTCCTTAGCGAAAGCCTAAATCTGAGCTTAACCGTAAGGATAAGCCTTACCTAAGCCTAAGTCTAATCACTAAGCAAAAATAGCCTAAAACTAAGGCTTGTATCTATTGCTAGCCCGCGAAAAAATGGTCAAAAAATTTGCATAATTTCATTAGTAAATGTAAGTTTAAGCTTTAAAATAATTTTTGGTTAAAGTTTAGTCTTAGGCTTAGGTATTCGATTATCCTTACGCTTAGGTTAATTCTTACGCGTAGGAATATGATTATACAGTCAATACGGCGATGTTCTATAGATCATGTATGCACTGTTTGCTTAATGTTAGGCTAGTGGTAAACTGACAAGAATCCGAAACGGCAATTTACTAAAACGGTGATACTGTAAAAGTGAAAGGGTCAATTAAAATTCCAAAATTAAATTAAAATTTTCTTATTAAGTTCTTCTGTTCAAAAAATGCATTTAATTTTCTATTGGAGATTTGGATTTTTCATTTTAAAACGGCGTGCACAAGATAAACTGGACCATGCATAATAGCCGGGAGGTCCTACCCTCACTTCTCGAGGTGGCAGTAAAGGGACGTTTTATCGTAGTACCCCAAAATCGACTGGTCTTATCCCCCTACGGAACTGGACCCGCGGCTCTGCCGCCTAATGTCGTCACACGTACAGTACGTGCACTCCGCACATCCATCGTCCCCTTATACTGTTTAAAATGCTAACTATTTTGTTATTGCGTAAACTATGTGCGGAAATTTTATCTCTAAATAAAAAATGTCCGCATAGAGATTATTACATGACGGACATTTTGTATACTGTTTGCGCATTATGTTAATATTAAATATAGAGTTGCGTGAACTGTTGCCACCGGAAAGCACTAAATAAGATAATTCATTTACTATTTCGCGTCAAAATTAAGAATTTTATCGCCAAAGTTTGAATTTCGCGCCAAAATTTGAATTTTCACGCGAAATTTGAATTCCCCACCAAAATTTGAATTTTCCCGCCAAAATTAGAATTTCCCGCCAAAGTTTGAATTTTCCCGTCAAAATTAGAATTTTCCGCCAAAATTTTAATTTTCCTGCCAAAATTTAAATTTCCCCGAAAAAATGTGAATTCCCGCCAAAATTTGAATTTTCCCGCCAAAATTTGAATGTTCCGCAAAAATTTGAATTTTTCCGCCTAAATTTGAATTTCCCGCCAAAATTGGAATTTTCTCGCCAAAATTGAAATTTTCCCGCCAAAATTTGAATTTCCTGCCAAAATTTGAATTTTCCCGCCAAAATTTGAATTTCCCGCCAAAATTTGGATTTGCCGCCAAAATTTGAATATTAGGGTTTCTATAAAACATAAGCCGGACACGCTATTGAATTTTTTTGGGAGAGGACATTTTGTGTGCCGAGTGCACGTAAACGTGTGAGTGACATAATAAGGTGTGTGGTGAACCAGCCCTCGGGATTTAGGAGCATCTACCGGAGGATCTGCTAGCCTGTCGCGACACTCACCGGATGGAGATTCGCTGACGGGATCCATTTTGGCAGGTTACCGAAGATGAGTAAGGCTGTCCACCTCCGTTGGATGTTGAGATTCTGTTTGCTTACCTTTGCTAGATACACACAGGACTTCGTGGAAATTTCGCGATTACCTCCAAGAATGTCGACTCAGAATCCTGACATGGGTTACCTCTCGTCATGATTAACGGCTAACATCTAGTGAAGTTAAGAGTGCTGAGAGTAAGCAGCAGTTCTAATTTCCACCTTTAACTTTTCAAAAGCCACTTTAAATAAACTTTAAAATTATAGGAATCTCAGACGCCAATGACTGCACTTTTGAGCATTTTCACAAAAGTTTGCATACATTCATTGTAAGATGTCAGTGGTTGGTTCAAATGTAGACTTTCGAGCCGATACTTAGCAACAGATATGAAAACTGTAATTTTATATTAAAATTGTGTTTCGCTTTTTGCTCGCTTCCTTTTGAGTATTTTTCGCTATTATGAATCGTGCAGCTTTAATTGGATGCATTCTGGAACCATCACTGCACGGTGTATGTGAATAAAATCCCCGAATGTCGTTGGAACGTTTGTCAGGCTGGAACCCCAAGGTTTTATAATAATATCCGTTCAAAATTACCCTCAGCAAATGTTCTACCAAAAATTAACTGATCACTTTTATTTGAGGCTTAAAGAAACCAAGCTTAATTGTTTTCAGACCCTCGGGATTTACATTTCTGGCTTTAGCAATGTGTGTTTATCCACTTTTCTACGGTATGTATCCCTGTTTCATTAATATTTATTCTTTCTTCCCACTAAATTTTAGGTCTGGCAAGCCAAGCTAGCAAGAAACTGAACGCTAAATTTCAATTCAAAGTCTTGGTTTTGATACCTGTTGGAGTGCATAGGCTCGGGTGCAATCCTTCAGGATTCGCCCTGAACCAGGGCTGTATTGAGACGAAAGAACCGTGTAACCAATTTAATTTGTGCTAATCCTGCAGTCAAATACTCTTTAAGGTATATTATTCATGTGCGTACCCCGTCTCCCTGACATTTTCAGGGGCTGCTTGTTAAAGGATGCGCTCTTGTTGATATTAGTTAGTTTTTTGGTAGAATCATTTATAGCTTATTGATTTCATATTTTGTTTGGTTTTGCCCACATACACATCAGGAATAGGCGGCCTCGATGCAAAATCGAGGCTTACCGACACAGACAGCGCCCATTTTTAGTCAACATACTTTCTCCAGCGTAAATTATTTCATTTGGATCAAACGAAATTGCTTTTAATATTTCGGACATGGATTTAAATCCATTTGAATTGACAATTTTTTCAAATTTTGCTTTCACAATTTCACTGTGGCACTCGGTTGCAGATATAAGCTGCGAACGGTTGCTAAAATGAAAAAATAATTCTAGCTTTGGGCCGGATTAACGAAAAAATTTAGCGAAATTTAGTTAGAGCCAAGATCTGCATGCTATAGAGGGGTGTTTTTTATTATTAATGTTTTGATTTTTTCAATTATTAGGAAGTTTAGGCCTTAAAAGACGAAACATTATACAACAAAAGCATATTCGCGATAGCTTACGGACAGAAAAGTGCGAATTGAAAACTAAAAAGTTTCAGACTAATTTTTGATAAAGATTAAGACATTAATAGGATGGCGTATGTACGTTTTGATTATTTTCATACCGTTTGACACTGTACGACAATGTATGTCAATTGCCACATGGCACCGCATAAACAAATTGTAAACAAAAAAATTTTGACCTGCAATACAGTTCTAAATCATCTGACAGGTTTCAGTGACAAGTATAGCGCCACCCTTACAGTGTAAACAAATGTACAGAAATTTTGCAGTTTCGTTAACCTGGCAGTAAAACTGGTTTCGTTAGTGCCAACCACGGTTCCGCATTGCTGTTTTCGTCCCTTGAAAAACCACACGTTGTAAGTGTTAAAAGATAATAAATATTCAATTGTGTCTTCATCGAAACCATATTGTTCCCATTTTAAGCGACTTATGTGATTAATTGGACATATAAATGCACCTAAAATGTAGGTTATAACTGACGCATAGATTAACCTGAAATGCGCTTGAGACGCAAATTTTTAGCATATCGCATTGGGGTTCGAATCCCTGATGCTGTCAAATAAACCGAGTTTATCAAGACAGTTTAGGTTCAACTACGTTACGAAGGAGGTTGAAGGTGCTGTCACGTTCTGTTAAAAATTGTACTTTGCATTTGCAGTGATAAACACTCCGCATTGTGTATTACATGGCGCAAACAATTTGTGCTTTAGTTCCCTCTGCATCCGCAGCAAAATTTTCGTAAAGAGTTCTATATGGTACCGCTTAACTTTGAATTCTTACAAGAAAGTGTACGGTTGGTGAATGTCCCAATCTTACTCGGTAATGAATCTGGTTCTTTGAAACGAATATCCATTCGAACAGGTTCGTTAACAAATTGAACAATTAGAAAACCAGACTGAGCTGCAGCTGAACATAACGCAACTGCAAGCACACATGACCAAAAGCATCGCGTTAGGCGATCCTGGGAACGTGCAATTTCTTGAATTCCATCAATATCAATTGCAATTAGCAATTCTTTTGCAGTTTTCATATTCTTGTTTGTTCGTTTCTTTATGTTTAATTATTAATTTTACCACTGAAAATTGCAGATGCAAACATGCATGCGAAATTTAAGGCAGGAAAAACATTTATTTTCAAAAAATATTTTATTATAATCTAAATTTTGACATAAATTTAAAGCAATAAATTACAAACGACTGTAATAAATGCAAGCTGCTATAGTTTAGTGTTCAATCCTGGCTTGAAAGTCGCTCTTGTACAAAATGAAAAATATTCATAGACAAAAAAGGGTTGAGTTCCGAAGCTTCTCAGAGAACTTAACTTAAAGAATTTTTCTGAAACAATCTTCAAATTTACAAATTAGAAGATCTACAGGTTCTAGAAACATGTGCAAAGACAGAATTCTGGTTTGAAAAAGATGAGACTAATTATGTATAATCATTTGTTTTGCAACCGTATTTTCTATGCTGGTTTTTTAGCTATATATACAAAGGTTAATTTTTGAGAATCATTTACAGAGTTAAACCATTGTAAGTCAAGTTAAAGTTATCGTTTTCTGCCAAATATAATATGCAAAAACAAATTATCTAATCATTAAAAGGCAACAGTAAACGTCTAACAAAAGAGTTTATAGAAAATGATAAGTCTAACAGTTTTAATGCCGCCTAGCTACGAATACTTTTGACTTATGATGAAAAATTAAAAATTACATTAATTACCAAATAGGTTGCACTGGGGCCAGGTACGTCCGAAAGTCAACGCACACGCGGAATTACGATGCTGTACAGCATTCGTATAGTGTCAGCCACAAACCCCATGGACACGTGGGTATTGTCGGAATAAGCAGTTTCGAGATTTTGACCGTAACCGATTCCAACGGTTCGAATAATTTACCCGATTCTTTGATTGTGATCGAAAATTAGAGTTTGACCTGTCCTTTATTTGTTCGGCAATTTGGGCTGTGCTATTAGGCATCTTTTCGTTTCCAGCCTTAACACATTCACCCCGGTTCCTCAGAAGCCATTGCGGTTTTATTCACCCCAGTGCTGGTATCAGGGGATAATTGCTCTAAAATTTTATCTGCCAAACTTGTCAACTTCTTAAATATCCATATTTTCTACAACTGCAAATGATATCCAAACTTTCTCTGGCAAGTCTGCAAAGAAACGCACGTTTACGAGGTCTGCATGCCCAGGAGGTTTGCCTTGGAGCTGACGCAACAACACAGAAGTATTCTATTGCCCAGGGTTTGCTGCTCCAACAAATTTCACAACTGCATTTCCTCACTCTGACCAGAGAAATTGAGCATACAAAGAAATGAGTATACAACACTTAATTGCATCACAGCTATGAATAGCATTGGTGCCACTATCAATCATCTTATTACTGGGAAGTGCTTTAGTGCATTACATTTTGCTCTGTCCTCGAGACCTTAATTAAGGTGTTCAATTTGCGTATACCAGACCTTCACGTCTCGTTGGTAAAATGCCGGCAACTTAGGCAACCGGTTACTAACACCTGAAGTGATGTCGTGAACCCGCGGCTTTTGAGCGCCCTCTGCCCACCGCAGAGCTATATTGACTACACCAATTGGAAAACGGGATAATGTGTCAACTACAAGCAGGCCCATAGCCAGCTTACCTTGCTTCGGGGGTTAAAAAGTTTTTATGAGGGTCATACAAGCGTTTTCAATGACTTACAAGCAATCTTGAAAATTTTCTGGAGGAACCATAATTTTTCCGGAGGGGATAAGACTGTCACACCTTTGGTTTCCGGCATTTCAAAGTCCACGTTATCCTCATTCAATAATTGAAGTGCCTTGGCAAGCAACTCTTTAGAATATTTATTAAACTGAGTCACATCTAACTTAGGTGGTCCCGGTTTGTACTCTATCCAAGCTATAACCAGTAGAATTCGCAATGGGTCATATGCCGGGCACTGTTATTGTCAACAACTTGAAAATTACGACTGCTAAATTGTTGGCTTACCTTAGTGGTATTGTACCCTTACTAAAACAGAAGTTAAAATGAGAGCTATATAAAATTTGCATCCCATTGTTAAAGTTGGTCGTTTCCTGTAAACCATTTGACCGGAATTCTGTTTTTTTAAACTTTGTTTTGCACCCTTAAAGATTTTTGCCGTCGTTTGCAAAAGACATTATCATTTCTTTCAGGCAATTACAGAAAAGCAGTAGCAATGGAATGACAGCACATCTTCTTCAAAACCCTTCCATCAACGCCAGCTTCGCTTTGTACATCAGCAGGGGTAATACAACGATTTTGGAATCGTGGTACTTAGGGTCTCTTGTTTACTTTTACGACTCCGACACTGTGCTCTATGCCATGTACTTTTATAGCCTGCCCAACGTTTTGCTGACTGTGTTTTGTTAGGTCCAAGCAATTTTTCAGATCCTCGCACCCTAAAGGCCAAATAATTCGGAAACGATGTTTTTTTCAATGTGCTCTCCCATACCATGGAGTTTATACAGTGACCATAACATTGGTAGCACCGGTTGGCTCTGTAGTTTTAAATAAAAGAAGGTCCGCGCCAAATTCACCGTCGTCCTTTTAATGGCTATCATTTACGCATAGCGGAAACAACTTTGTTATTAGATCGCACTAAATTATCTAGCAACGAGTACGCTTCCTTAACGGATGACACACCGGCCGCATGAGCTTGAATCTGACTTTCATTAACCGAAAACGAAGGACCAGAATAAAATATTTTGCGCGCTTCGCTCGGACCCAAGAAATTCATGGATCCGGGAGCCGGGACCGGGATTTGGTTCAACATGTGTTGCAATCAACAACAACAATCGCAACACAGTTGCTTGACTTAAACTAATTCCACCAAAATTGTAGACATGAATGGCAAACGCTTGCAACGAAAATATACCGCAGGGAAGGTGAAGCAAACGTCCGATTTATCATATTAGTAACAAAAAGTAGCTGCGTATAACTTAAATTACAAACGATCCCTTCAAAAGCAGGATTTTTGTCTGCCGGACACGATTTTATTTAAATACTCAGACACATTAGACAAACAATTAACTTTACATGCACCTTTCGTTTCGTTTTTCGTAATCGTAAAACCAACAAAGGTATTCGCGGCTGACACTTAGAATATCTCGCAATTCTGCTAATAATCACCCGTCGACGATGCATCAAGTAAGTAATGAAAATATTCAAGAAAATCACCGGCAGCACGCATAGAGCACGGATGTAAAAGCAACTGACCCGGCGTACCATATTGTCATAACTCAAACCGAATCCATAATCACGTCGGGCTCACCAGTTTGTAACGCCAACGCACCGAATAACATAAACTTTATTAATCACGTAGCAAACACCAATTATATAACCAAAACAGTTTACGCATTTGAATAATCCGGCTTCTGCTTCAACCATAAAACAAATCCTAGCTAACCCTGGTATTATGCAAAATAAGCCTTCCTGCAGTTACATACACTGTTTCGCTTTAAAATTGCTTATCGAAACTCTCGTTTGATGTTTGATCAACGAGTGATTTTAATGAAATGACTGTGAGCCGGCAACAATAAATTGAAAAATTGAGATCACAGAAACACCACACCACAGCGCAAACCGCCCCCCCCCCCTCAGATCGGAAACCATTTCAACTTGTGAGTATTATGCTCACTGAACTCGAAAAACACATTGCAAATGATACACCGATACACTGACCTTGAACTATGTATTCAAACGTGGTATCTGCTAAATAAACAGGTTCTATAAAAGTTTCTTAATGCTAATTCAGTCTGCTTATATTAATTGATGTTTGGTAACTATTTCGTGGTGTAGAAATTTAAATAAAGGAATCGGGTCAAAAAATAAAACGCAACGTTTACTTTTAAAACATTTGATCGTATAAAACAGAATCTTTCAAAATGCTTTTTGAAAAGGAACTGTTGAAATCAAACGCTAGCGTAACTAAACGCTATTGCTTAAACGGTTTTTAGCTTTTGTCAAAACGCTATTTTGTTATCAGAACGTTTTATGTTGATACTTTTGTTTGTATTCGTTAACAGTCTTCGAATATACAGCTTATTTTTTAAGAATACGTGTTTGAAATACTCTATATTATTAAATTTGTACATTTTCCAGTTTTTGTTTACATGTTTTGAATCTTGATACATGAAAAAACACGCGATATTTAAACCATAAGTGCCGATTTTAACGCTGTACAATAATGAATTCATGAAAAAATCTATATGATTAAAGCAGGAGCGACCCACATACGTTTCGGCAGCGTTCCAGCTTTTATGTTTTGAATTTTAATACAAGAAAATGCAAATTAAGCATAAGTGTCGATTACCGCGTATATAATTGAATAGATGAGGAAAATATACAAGTAACATTGCAACAAAGTATTTGGCAAGTTAAAGGCGTTGGTGGCGTTAGGGTATCCGTTATCTCTGATCGAAGTAATTAATGTGCGTAAACAGTTTTGTGGCGTTTGCTTTGGTCGACTGGGTTTAGGGCCGATTAGATCGGTATCGGTTATTAAATCAAGGAATCTCAATAGACTGTTTTGAAAACATATCGGAAGTAGACAACCGGTGGTTTGCATCCGGCAGCACAAAAATTCGATTTCCATCTGTAGTAAACATTTGATCGTATAAAACAGAATCTTTCAAAATGCTTTTTGAAAAGGAACTGTTGAAATCAAACGCTAGCGTAACTAAACGCTATTGCTTAAACGGTTTTTAGCTTTTGTCAAAACGCTATTTTGTTATCAGAACGTTTTATGTTGATACTTTTGTTGTATTCGTTGACAGTTTTCTAATATATACAGCTTATTTCGTTCAGAATTACACGTTTGAAATAATCTATATTATTAAAAGACGACCGCCCCTCTTACTTAATATGTACATCTTTCTAGTTTTTATTTACATGCTTGAATTTTGATACGTGAAAAAGTACGCGCTATTTAAACCATAAGTGCCATTTTTTAACGCTGTACAATAATAAATTGATGAGAAAATCTATATGATTAAAGCTGGAGCGACCCACATACGTATGTGCAGCGTTCCAGCTTTTAAGTTTTGAATTTTGGCCAATATCAAGAACACGGGCGGAACAGTTTATAGGCATATTCTTAATGCGGGGTTCACGTTATAGCTGGGGCAGTCGGGTCACGTTTTGTCACATGTTGATTCGACAACAACATAAATTTTTGTTACCATCATATGATAAGGACCGACAAAAGTCGAATATCATGTGATATATCTGTACAAAGCACGGGTACTCAGGTTATCCCAAGATACAAGTGTTCGAATGTAACGTGACATAATCTGACATGTTGTTGAATATAATTTGATACTTTTTGTTTGAAAGCCAATTATACTGCGGTGTTAACCTCGCATTGGGTTTTAAAATTTTAAGCCGTTTATTAGCTACAGGCTAATTTGAATAATTAATTAAGCATAAATTAGGACTTTCCACAATATTTCACTAATTATTACGTTTGAAGCAATCTAATTTTAGCATTAAAAAGTTTTTCGGTGCGAGAAATCTGCGCAGACTGTTTACAAACCTTCAAAACCGGTAATTGAGCTGTTAGCTAATGAATAATTTGCATATGAGCTTAGTTTATAAGCCTAAATTAGGAATTTTTACAATATTTCACTAATTATTAAGGTTAAAAGCAATATAATTTCAGCACTAAAGCGTTTTTAGGTTCGAGGAATTTGAATAAATTGTTTACAAACATCCAAAACCAATAATTGAATAGTTAGCTAATAGCTAATTTGCATATAAGCGTAATTGATAAGCTAAAATTAGGCGTTTTTACAATGTTTCACTAATTATTTGGGTTACAAGCAATCTAATTTCAGCAATAATGGGTTTTCGGGTGCGAGAAGTCTGAATAAATTGTCTAGCAACCTTTAACCCTTTCTCACATGAATATTTTCTATTTCCCCTGAGACTACTTTTATGCTAGGATTCGAACTCCAATGACTGGAGTGGGAGGCGTATACCATCACCACTCAGCTATAGGAGCTTGACGCTCGAGCCCGAGGGGGCTCTCACGTCTTGTAGTGAATTAGTACTATGTATACACGTTGCAATTGTTAAAAACGGTGCGATATATATTATTTAAGGTATATACACTGCGCAGAGTTGCCTATAGGCAACTCAATGTGAGAAGGGGTTATAAATAGTAAACTGAAAATTATTCGCTTAACCCTTTCTCACATGAATATTTTCTATTTCTCCTGAGACATACTTTTATGCTAGAATTCGAACTCCAGTGACTGGAGTGGAGGCGTATACAATCACTACTAAGCAATAGAAACTTGACGCTCGAGCCCAAGGGGGCTCTCACGTCTTGTGGTGATTTAGTACCATGTATACGTGTTACAATTGTTAAACATGGTGCGATATATATTATTTAACGTATATACACTGCGCAGAGTTGCCTATCCGCAACTCAATGTGAGAAGGGGTTAAAATCGATTCTCGAATAGTTACCTAATAGCTAATTTGCATATTTGCTCAATGGACAAGGCAAAATTACGACTTTTTAAATTATTCCAATAATTATTAGGTGAAGGGTTTTTGGGTGCGAAGAATCTGAGTAAATTGCTAACAAGCCTCCAAAACCGATAAATGAATTGTTAGCTAATAACTAATTTGCATATTACCTTAATTGCTTACGTATGTTTGAGCTTCGCTCAATAATGCACCATCCAGGTTATGCTGCGCTCGCCAATGTTAAAAAATGTCCACGTCATTATTATAAAGTAGCAATAAAATTACAGGTATTTCTTGCACCAAGTAATTATTTTCACACTATTTAGCTAGTATGTCGTTTCTTTGCAGTCTATTCTTAGGACGTGTTCGGAAAATGGCAGGGTATTTTGACCATGTGTTATTTCTTGCACCATAATACAATTTACCATAAAATTTGAATGTCATGCTTAAATTTGAATTTTCAAGCAAAATTTTCAAATTTTTCGGAAAAATTTGAGTTTTATCGGCAAAATTTGAATTTTCAAGCTAAATTTTGAAGTTTCCCGCCAAAATTTGAATTTTCCCGCCAAAATTTGAATTTCATACCAAAATTTGAATTTCGCGCCAAAATTTGAATTTCGCGCTAAAATTTAAGTTTTCCCTCCAAAATTTAAATTTTCCCACCAAAATTTGAATTTTCCACCAAAATTTAACTTTTCGCGCCAAAATTTGAATTTCGCGCCAAAATTTAAATTTTCCCGCCAAAATTTAAATTTTCCCGCCAAAACTTGAATTTTCCAACAAAATTTAACTTTTCCCAAAAAATTTGAATTTTCCCGCCAAAATTTGAATTTCCCGCCAAAATTTAAGTTTTCCCGAGAAAAATTGAATTTTACCGCAAAAATTTGAATTTTCCCGCCAAAATTTGAGTTTCCGGGACAAAATTTGAAAAATTATAAGAAATTTTAAACTCTGCCGTTTCTAACCATTGGACGTACAATATCCACTGTATTTTAAAAGGGTGGTATTTTTAAAACACTATTTTTGCCAGGTCGCTTTGTTTTGTAGGTCATTCGTATAGCTAGCTAATAGTTTGGACACTATTTTTAGAGAGTGTTCCCAAATTAGCTAGCTATTCAAATGGTGGGACATTATTTGACATTGGCGAGCGCAGTATAACCTGAATGATGCATAAATGTCCCACTACGACTGGTTTATATTGTTCGTATTATCATATGATACTAACGGCACATTTCAACGAATATCATATGATATTCAGCGGGGCAGTGTAACCTTTGCGTACTAATAAATGAATGAAAAGTTGGACGGGAGAGGCACAAACGTGCTTTAAATACCAAATGCATGCCTGCTAATCGTTTCCGGTACAAAATCGCTTAAAACCACAGCTTCATTATTCAAAAATTCAAATTTCAAATTCTAGTATCATATGATATTGATCAGGACAATTTGGGTATGTTACCTCAAGTGTGCAGACATTTGAAAGTATGTCATATGATATTCGCAGACAATACCTCGAATATCATATGATATTGAAGTACAAAAGGTGATCCACACATGATAATAGCAGACAAATACGAATTTTTGAATACGATATGGGGTTTATAAGCAGACAAAATGTTACCCAATAGTCTAATAAGGACAAAACGTGTCCCAAGCTGCCCCGGTTATAACGTGATCCCCGCATGAGTCAGTTGCATAACTGTACAGATGTCACCGCGCCCAGCGCCTCTGAATCTTAGTAGAAGTTAGGTTATAGTAGCTGGGATCATATTTCTGGTGTGAATGTGGGAGCTTTCGGGCTGCACAGAAATTTTTGGGACAACATCTTGGCGGAGAGACCCCGAACGGGCTGGTGTCGGCAGACACAGCCTTGGTTCGGAAGGTTCTGAGCTGGAAAGAACAGCCCTTGAAGTATCGGTGCTCTGGAGAGTTGCTGCGTGGGTATGTGCACAGATTCAAAATCTACTTAAAGTTTCAAAAAGTATAAACATTACAGATTGGTCCTGGGTGAGCTGTGGAGGCTCCCGCAGCTCAGCATGTATAGAAAGAGTTGCAAACTATTCATATTCAAGGAATTTGAGCTGGATGTAAATGTTTTCAGGTCTGGATTGGTTGTTGTAAAAGATGTGAATTTTATGGAAAACTGTTTTGATCTGAATTTGGCTTAATTCAGATGTATATGGTGAAAAATTTTGTAAAAGGTTGTGAAAGGTGTTGAATTTGATAGAAACGGTTAGAAAACGCTATATCTTGTTTGAATTTTCGAATTCTGCGCTTATAAAAACCTATACGCAATTGCGGAAAATAATTGTGAAATTGCCGATAGCTAGCTAGTAATGAATAGATTACATATTTTGTTTGGCTTGTTATGCGAGAAGTGTCATGTTGTTTACGTGGATTTTCGTGTGCTGTTTGGAAATTTTGAATTTTCTTTTTCTGGTGTATGTGTAGGTGTGATCGGATTCGGAATGATTTTGGCTATAAGAACCGGTTATGCAAAATAACCGTAAATTCTGAAAATTTTCGTGTGACTCCGCCAAGGAAAATAGAGTGTGCATGTGTAAGGTTTGAGGGAAGTCGGTTTTCAAGCGAGGTGAAAGAGTTTTCCTTAGAGTGTTACTAGTTGATTTATTATTAGTATTGTGTGTTTTCCAAACGCACCAATCTAGGGCCCTGGTGATTTCTTCGAGTCGCGTAGATTTCCGTCCGTTATTTGTGTGACAATCTAGGCAATGCATAGATTTTGCACATCTAGAAATGTTATGCCGCCGCAATCTAATTGGTCGTGGGCCACAGGGGCAGATTGGTGTGGCTGGTCAGTGGCGGAGTCACCGTTGTGGACGGGACTTTCACGAGCTAATCCGAATGCCCGGCCGCTGCCGCGGCCGGGGTATGCGATTCCAGAGATAGTGGTAAGAATATTTTATATTTATTCGTGCATGTTTTTACTTGCCCTGTACAAAAGTGTAGTAGCTCACCAAATCATTGCCGAAATTCAGGCTACCCTCTAGGCCGTTACGATTATCGTTTGTTTTTCAGCTAATTTTTGACTAACCATTGTAAAATTTCGTGATAATTTCGGCTTGACTCAGGAATGGCAGAGCAATTGGCAAGCAGGGCTTCATCGCCCTTAAATCCGAATGCGCCGGAGTTCCAGCCCTCGACCTCTGAAGCCAGGTGGGTGGCTTCCCACCTGACACCGGAGGTCGAGGCGGAATTGGAGGCAATGCAGTTGCGAAATGCCGCGCAGGATGCACAACGGGTAATGCTGTTTTTGAGTCAGGTTTATTAGTTTATTTTGTTCGTAGTTAGTAACCTGTACTAAATCTTTTTCTGAAGTTTTGTTAGTTGCTAATAAATTTTCTAACCCTAGAGTAATCTTGTTAGCTATTTGATAATTCATCTGCTTCGCGTTACTTAGGCTTATGCGATCCACCCGCATGGTGGGGACCTAAGCCTAGCTCCCTCTATACATAGTATTTATCACACACATTATGTTGCACCAACTCTTTTCAGATCGGTCTGTACTCTGTCGCTTAATCTCGTTCTTGCTTCCTAAGTCTCGCTTTTCTGACGTCTCCGCTGGGTCGACCCGCCTTTTTCTTAGTTTCCTGAGTGCTGGTCTAGTCACCCGCGGGTCGCGTAAATACATTGCTTAGCGTGCATAAGCAATATGGAGTACGTATTTTAGCCCTGAAGTGAATTGGTGCTGGTTGAATATTAAGGGTATTTTATCGGTTTAGCAAGTAGCCCGCAGTCGAAAAGGAAATAGTGTCGAAAATTTTACCCAGCTGATAAGTAGTTTGAGGATATTGATATCGATTAGAACTAGCAAAGCGTACGCGTTTTACCTAAATTTGCAATGGTGTGTCGATAAGCTTCGATCAACGCGAGCCGAAATTCTTTAACAGCTCGCTAAGCCTGTTTAGCTCGCTGTTATCTAATTTTACCCGTTGTCACCTAGCTTGGTGACAGGTGCTTTTTCTAGTCAGATTCCATCCACCGTTGTGACGGCCTGGATGCATCGCTGTGCATAGGCGATTCTGAGCATTAGCGGCTTGTGGCTACGCTTAGGCTTGGGGCCGTTGACTAAACTTAGCCACTTTGGTTAGTTGCTCTTGGACTGGGCGGAGTTGCTTTGCTCGGAGCGCACATGAGTGGCGATATAGCTCAGGCCGGGAGACCTTCATGTTGGAATCCACGTAACTCTCTCGTGTTGGTGACCTTCGGACTTACCTATCCCAGTCACGGGACACCGTAAAACTGTAAAAGAGCTGTTTAATTTTCCATCATAGGTCAAAAGTTGCCGAGGATAGGCGGCCATAAAACTTTCAGACTTATAATAACTAGGTTTGGAATATCATTTGATACGGACAAACAAAAGTCGAATATCATGTGATATTGCAATACAAAGCACGGTTACTCAGGTTATCTTAACATACAAGTGTTTGAATCTCACTTGACATAATCAGACATGTTGTTGAATATCATATAATATTCCAAATTAATACCATTATGATATGGTATTCAACAAGACGGATTTGGAGGATCATATGATATTCCATTATGTAGTTTCAGTGGCGGATCCAGGATCTCAAAATGGGGGCCCAAATTTCACAGGTAATAAACTTATTTTTGACCCATACTGTAGTGTCCCAAATAATGGGGGTAGTAAGAGGTGGTCCCCATTTTGAGTCCCAATCAATAGGAGTCCGTATCCCTAATAAGAGTCCGTAAGCGGGTAGAGTCCCTAAACGCTTGTTAGAGTCCATATATGTCTATTATCCCAAATTGTAGCGCATAAATGACTCTAGGTCCAAATAAATGTGAGTTCGAAACCAGAAAGCGTGCTCAAGTTTTGAAAGTACATTCCTAAGTATAACCTTGCATTATCGCTCAAGTTTTTGATAGAAGACAAATAAACGTTTAATTCAACGGAGAGTTGCTATACCGGATATATAAGTAGCGAAGGGTGGCGGAGTGTGGGTTGAAAAAAATACACTGTCCGTACCCGAATAACAAGGGAGGGTGCCCTCTGGAGAGGTCAAATAAATATCAGTCCCCCTCTTATTCGGGACACTACAGTACACAAATCGCGAACTATTGCCATGAAACTGACTTCTTTACGTTCGTTCAGAGATGAATCACAAATATAACTAACGCATCAACGCAATTTAGGTCGTCTAAACAACAGGGTGGCAAGATAAGTTCGGTTTTGGTTTCAAACAGGCATAAATTTTATAAATGCTCGGATTCGGAAGCCAATTCAGTTTTGAAAATGCAAAATCCAGTCAGCTTCAGCAACATCTGTTTCTGTTTTTGAATGAGTTAGAACTGCCTGCTATTTTCGGAAAATGTTTTGTATTCGCGGTTATGGACTTCAATTTATTCGTATTTATCTGCTATCATCATGTGTAGGTCACCGTTTGTCCTTCAATATCATATGATATTCGACGTTTTGTCAGCGAATATCATATGATATATTTTTAAATGTATGCATACTTGAGGTAACATACCCAAATTGTCCTGTTGAATATCATATGATACCAGAATTTGAAATTTTTTGTCAACAGCATAGCCACGTTGGTGGTATCTGATTGGATACTTTCGAAGCGAAATTGGTGCTTTGAAAATTTGTTGAACCAGATTTGTAGCGCTGATGGTCAACGCCTCCGAACCGAGAACGATTCTGTGGTTACTTAGAATGACATTAGAGTTCAAATGAAACAGAAAATGTTCACGTGTAAGAGAATTTTTATTTAAAACAGAAAAAATTAAATCAACGCGTAGAAGCTGTTTCGTTTGCACAAATGCTCATCAAACTCTCATTTGTTGTTTGACCGACAAGTGACTTTAAAAAGTGACTTTGATCCAGCAACGATGAATTGAGAAATCGAGATTACAGAAACACCGCACCAAAGAGCGAAAGAACCCCCCAGATCAGAAACCATTTGAGTTTGTGAGTATGCATAATTCTCACTGAACTCGAGACTTGTGCTCGAGTCATAATAGCTCAATTCAAATTGTTGCGTGGCTGGTGGGGTAGCATTAATTGATTGATTTCGTGGAAATGTAGTTGAAATTGTCAAAAATGTTTTATATTCTAAACACGTGTTTAAACATTGATTTTCACAATAAACCGATCCGTTATAGAACACAGCGCCTGCTGAAGCGAGTAAACAATGAACTCTTGATGTCATATATGAACAAACTGTCCCATCATCAACACCAATAATCCAAGGATTGTAAATTTGGCATCCGCTCAACGGTCGACAAACGTCTGAAAACTAAACACTCAAAAGTACTCGGCCTGTATTCTCAAATGTGTGTAGCACCAAACTAAAATCTAAACAAAACTAAAACCAAATCCTAAACCACACCTTAAGGGAGTCCCGGCTCCGCCTAGTCTCTCTTAGAACTTAAGTTAGGCTTAGGCGTTGCTAAACGGCGTAAAATTTATAAATCGATGCATGGCGGCTGCGTCCGCAAGGTAAATGTACTCAAGCGCCCTGCGTGACCACTAAATATATATTGTTGTCTGCTTATGGTGCGTAGTCGCATAGCTAGGGGTAGGGAGGGGACATATTGTTGTTGTTGTGTTGTATATATTGCAGTGATGGCGTTATGTGTCCCTAATGTGCCCGAGACACCCGCGATACACAAAATATGGAAAATAGCTCAAAAGGGGGCCTGGGGTAGCCAGGCCCCAAATTCATTATTGATCTTTTCAACTTGGAATATGTGGTTTTCTTTTGTGCGATTTTCTATAGTGCGAATCTGGACTTTACTAGTTTGGGCGATTAAGTTAGGATTTTTCGGAGTTAACTTGCATACGTGTACGGGTGACTTGGGCGGATAAGGAGGACTTGACTGGAATAGTGTCACGGTAGCTCTCATGTGAGTCCACGGTGAAAACCAGCTTAAGGGTTTCAGTAATTGGAGCGCATAGCGCGGAGCCTACGGGCAGTACCAGGGGAACCGGGGTTATTTGGGGATGTATTAACGGGGTTCTTGGGGTTTTATTTGGAGTTTTCTGGGGTTAAACAATTCTAGCGCGGGGCTAGTTTCGTCTCTTTTCTTGGGGATTTTGTACGGCTATTTGGGGTGTTACGGAGTATCTGGGGCTTGTCACGTTAAAGCTTGCATTTGTTTTGTACGATGTGAGCTTGTGATTTTAGTGGAACAACAGGCTAAGATATTGTAGTTGACGTGCGGAAAGCACCTAAAACAAAGGAACTTTCGGCACAACTAGCGTGGATAAGGTCGGCAGCCTAAGCATATTACTCGTTTACTTGTTGTACTTGTATTCGTGCTTTATTGAAGATAGCTTTGTTACGGGTGTTGGGGTGAATAAAAAGGGAAAACGACTGCATTACTGAACCAGAGCGAAATAAGCGTCATTGGAATACGGACCTAAGCGCGGAGTTGGTGGTTTCAATCCGTAACCGAAATCACGAACTATTCACAATGTTCAAACTCAGCACATCTTTGCATTTGATTGTTTATACTTCATTACAAATTTGAAGACAATTAAATGCAGGAGCTTGCTAGTTTTGCAGGGTACAAACGTATGTCTGAATTCGGCTCCGAGTTTCGGTTGTATTTTTGTTGGTGGTTTCGGTGATTGCGACAGTAAAGTTTTCCATAGTTTTGCAAAAAGTGTATTGTTAGGCATGTTTGGACTTCATTTTTCTTACTTAATTAGTCTAAAAATAGAAATATTTGAGAACACTTTAGAGGGATTTCCTAAAATTGGCAATTTAAACATTGTTTGTTGGCAATTCTGTCTACACCCGGCCCGTAGGTTTTAGATTCAGTGTCCGGCTTAATTTAGAGAAAACACTAACCTGAGCCGGAACCTTATACGTAATGTTTGACCTAATGCGGGGTTCACGTTATAACCGGAGCAGGTGGGACAAGGATTGTCCCATGTTGATTCGACGTCAACAGTAAAATTTGGGCACTTATATCGGGTCAACAGACAAAACTCGAATGTCATATGACATTAGCTTACAAACCACCGCTCTCAAATGATCAATGTGTACAAGGGACGGTATGTCACGTGACACTGTCGGACATTTATGCGAATATCAAATGATATTCCAAAATTTCAACGAATATCATATGATATTCAGCGGGACAGTGTAACCTTTGGGTGCTAATAAATGAATGAAAAGTTGGACGGCAGAGGCACAAATGTGCTTTAAATACCAAATGCATGCCTGCAAATCGTTTTCGACACAAAATCGCTCAAAACCACAGCTTCATAATTCAAAAATTCAAATTTCAAATTCTAGTATCATATGATATTCAACAGGACAATTTGGGTATGTTACCTCAACTATGCAGACATTTGAAAATATACCATATGATATTCGCAGACAATACCTCGAATATCATATGATATTGAAGGACAAAATGTGACCTACACAAGATATTAGCAGACAAATACGAATTTTTGAATACGATATGGGGTCTACAAGCAGACAAAATGTCACCCAATAATCTAATAGGGACAAAACGTGTCCCAAGCTGCCCCGGTTATAACATGAACCCCGCATTAGCTTGAGCTTATAGGATAGTAAACAGTAGTATCAAAAGTGGATATTCGCTACTTAACAAGAATGCGCAACTGGGCACATTCCGTGTTGAATAGATGTACCCGGCAGGCGTTGCGTTTTGCCCTACCGCTCCTTTAGTTAGAGAAGGTACAACAGGTGCGAACCATGGCACTTTATGTATGCGATTCAAATATGTTCCCCTTATAATTTAATTTAGGGTTATTGCATGTGATAGCGAACCCATCTCTTAACAAGGGGTGAAGGGGTCGGCTAAAAAAGCAACGCCCGATGCAGCCCGGTGGTACATATCGTACCATCTGAAACCCAAAGAGTTGCACACTCTTGTATGATGCACTCTTTGTAGTATGTATGGATTGTGTTCTATGAAATTGAGACTAGCGTAGAGAACCAAACAAAAACCTACTTACGCTGGTTAATGCAATTGCGAACGCAAACATCGTTGTCAGAGCTGGTTCCGGTCTCTAAACACGGATGATTTCGTGAATTAATTCGTTTGATAGAAATTAAATTAACTTTGACTTGCAGTCCGGAACTACGAATTGGAACTATAATTTGACCTTGGACGTTCGCATCCGGAACTGCCGCCGCCGATGTATAAAACAGTATGTCATGATTAAAAGTTCTGCCACGAATGCGCAAATGTGGCACTGAACTGTTAACAGTAAACTTTAACGACGCCATTTCGTTTGGTCGACTGGGATCGATAACGCGTAAATCACGAATAAAATAACAAAATCGTCGCACGAGTTCGAAAGGTTTCACTTCAACTGCTAAAATACGGTAAAACTATGCTCACGAACAGTGAACAGAGACATATTGTAAATTTTAGTGAATCAATCTTAACTTTAGAAAGAGTTGAATGCACTCAGAAGTTTGAGCTCTGAATTAGAACTTTACTGCAACATTGAACATTTTTCGTAAAAATTTGCTGATAAAAATTGTGCGATGTTACTGGTTGAGATTCAGCTGGGCTTAAACGAAATTCACTGAGTTTTTAAATCGCACGACCTTTCCTTAACTTAAACTACTGGATAGCATACTGTACGGTGTATTCATATAAATACTCTGCAACTTGTTAAAAGACTCGTCAGACTAGAACATCAAGGTCTTACAGTAAGATCCGTGCAAAATTACCTTCGGCAAATTTTTTTAGCCAAAACTAACTGATGCGTTTGAGGCATAAAAAAACCAGTTTAATTGTTTTCAGTCCCTCGGCATTTACATGTTTGGTCTTATGCACCATACAGGTTATATTGCGCACGCCAATGTCAAAAAATGTCCATGTTATTAGCTGCAGGTAACAAAAAATTTACAAACATTCCTGAAGCGTAATAATTTTTTTCATGTTATTTAGCTAGTGTGTAGTTTTTTTATGTCATATTTGGGGCATTTGCCAAAAACGATATGGTATTTTGACAGGGTGTTATTTTATATTTTTGACGAAGGTCAGGGACTTCTGCAGCTTGGCTACAAAATGTTGTTAACTAGGCCGAAAAGTTGCATTTGGAAACTGATAATAACTCATACAAAAGTATCTGCCAAACAAGTGCTATTTTAAATCAATGAAAGTTTTTAACAGCCACAAAATTTACACGGTATTTTTAAGGGGTGCTGTTTTTTTCAAGCTATTTTTGGACTATCACTTTATTTTAATGGTCTTTTTGATAGCTAGCTAAGAATTGTAACCTTATTTTTTTAGGGTGCAAACAAATTAGCTAGGCATTAAAAGGACTGGACATTTTTGACATTGGCATGCGCAATATAACCTGTATGGTGCATTAGCACAGAAATAGGCGGTGTCGATGAAAAATTGAGGCTTACCGCTACAGACAGCGCCCATTTTTAGCCAACATACTTTCTCCTGCGTAAATTATTTCATTTGGATCAAACGAAATTGCTTTTAATATTTCGGAAATGGATTTAAATCCAAAAACGCAACGCGCCCAAATGCTATCTTCATTAAAATAGTGCATAAATTACCTACATACTCATGTAGAAACGCTTTGTTAAATTAAATTGCTAAGTAGGACTTTGTGGAACATCATAGAATACGGAAATAGAGTGCTTATTCTAGCAAATATTTTACTTAATAATTAATATTACACAGCGTTTCAGAGAGTTTTCAACACATCACGATTCGTTTGAAAATATTGGACAGGAGCGGGTGCAGAATAGAGTTCTTAAGGTGCGACGCGTGGTCCCTCCCTATGTTTTGAGCCGGACGGCATTGATCGAGTGTCCGCGCCAAGTTAGCATCCTGTACTGGTACTGTAGTCCCAAATCAGAGTGGGGTTCTCATTTTGATCCCTATCAATTGGAGTCCGCATCATTAATAAGATCCCTAAGCGCATAGAGTCCCCAAACCCTAATTAGAGTCCTTAACAGGGAGGTGCGCTCTGGAGGCGGAATAAATATCAGTCCCCTCTCATATTCTGGTTACTACAGTATCTGCAATCGATCTTAATGAGTTGTTTGTTATGCACAGATTTGAATTATATTCCAAGTATATTTATTCTGAATGTTTAGTTAAGTTTAAACCAGTGGACCGAACTAAATTTCGCTATTTTTTCCTTCGTCCTGTCCAAGATAAAATAATTTTTCATTTTAGCAACAGTTCGCAGCTGATATCAACAACCAAGTGTCAGATAGCATTTGGGCGCGTTGCGTTTTTTAAAGTGTTAGGTCTTCAGACAAACCCTTACAAACAAAAACTATTAGCGATAGGTTACGGACCGAATACTACGAACAGAAACTATACTTATTTAGACTAATTTTAGGTAAAGATACAGACTTTAAGGTAGAGCATTTAATTGTAATTATTTAAAATATCAGGCCGATACCATACGGCAGTGGGCCCATGTTTCTTTTAAGGGGCGTCCAGGTTTCAGGTGAGTCGATAAAGGAGTAGGTTTAGATTGTAGATTACATTTTTTGTTTAGGCTTAGGCTTAGGCTTCAAATACGCTTGAACTACTGTTACGCCCCTAAAAGTAACATTGGCCCGGCAATGTATGTCAATTGCCGCTGGCACCGTAGAAAAAATCGTAAACAAAACGTTTGATTTGCACCGCTGTTAGTGCAAATCATTACACATAAAGAAAATTAATAGCAATTTTGCAGTTTCGTACCTGTCAGTAAAACTGGTTTCGTTTGTGCCAACCCCGGTTCCGCATTGCTGGTTTCTTCCATTGAAAAACCACAAGTTGTAAGGATTAAAAGATAACAAATATTCAATTGTGTCATCATCGAAACCATATTGTTCCCATTTCAAGCGACTCATGTGATTAATTGGACATATAAATGCACCTATAAAATTCAGTTTTTATCTGAATATCGCCGAACGCGCAAACTTGTTGCAAATCGCATGAGGAATCCGTTTTGCTTGCCCCCACCACCTAGGGATGTTGGAAAATGTATGTAACCGCGGCACTTACATTGAGTAAGATGTTTATAGTAATTACCCAAACCGTATTTTCTCATCAATATAGGCTGCTTTTTTCAAAACGCAAAAAACGTTTAACATTTCTGCCGCGATTTTTAATCCTATCATGACCCGGCACTCTCAAATAGGCGTTTATTCTGACAGCTTAATTTCAACAACTTAAAGATCGAGGGAGAAGGTGCTGTAACGTCTTGTTTAGATTCGTACGTCGCATTCGCACAGGATAGATAAACACTGCGTATTGTGTATTTTGCATCGCGTAAACAGTTTGTGCTTTATTTGCTTGTAAAGGGATACCACTGGATTCGTGACTTCGTTGAGCTAGAATATTTCTGGGGAAACGCGGGAGATGTTTAATTTTAGCGTGTCGGCTCGGAAAATCACCATCTTGTGGGTTTGGTGAGCCGTAGCAAAGCACTTACCTGGAGCATCTGAGTGTGAGACCCCTGGGTGTTATCTGGCTAAGTTAAGTTAGGTTGAGTCTTCGTCGTTATCGGCCGGACCTAGGATGCGCATGTCTTGTACATATCCACTTTTCTCTCGTATTTTTCATTTTGGGCCATGTGAATTTTTCGATCGTAGTGGTAAAAAGTTATTGCAGTCCTCGAAACGGACGGTGCATGTCCCCAATTTTTTCTTTTTCCTTTTTGTCCAACACATTTTTATCAAAAATTTGTGTTTCCCGCACTCAAATATATTCCGGCCCACGAAATGGTTGAGAGAATTGCCCGCCACGGTGGTTAGAAGTTTTATCCCGGGTCAGAAAAGCGTTTGAATATGAGTATCTTCGCTGTAAATTCTGCGACGAAATAGAGCAGACGTGATATTCTTCGGCTGTCGACAAACTACTTTAACTCGGTAATCATTGGGTCTGCTGGGTTTAAGGTATAAATCGGGGGCCAGGGCACTGTGAGTCTGGGGTGACGGACGTCCTATCCCGGGCATTGGCAGATAAGAGGAGCTAATCGGAGCGTGTCTATTTATCGATCTCATAAGGATTGGACCTGCCAGCATAGCTGGCATAGGCTTCAGCCGAGCACCAACCCTTATAGCTTATAGTAAACTTTTTCCAAGAAAATGTAGAGATGGTGAGTGTCCCAATCATACTCGGTAATGTATCTGGTTCTTTGAAACGAATATCCATTCGAACAGGTTCGTTAACAAATTGAACCAATAGAAAGCCAGATTGCGCTGCAGCTGAACATAACGCAACTGCAAGCACACATATCCAAAAACATCTCGTTGGGCGTTCGTGGGAACGTGCAATTTCTTGAACTCCATCAATATCAATTGCACTTAGCAATTCTTTTGCAGTTTTCATATCTTGTTTGTTTGTTTCTTTATTTTGTATTTCTAATATGATTATTATTTTTACCACTGATAATTGCAGATGCAAAGTTGCATGCTAAATTTCAGGCTGGAAAAACTTTTATTTGCAAAAAAGTTTTTATTCTAATCTGAAATTTGACATTAATATTAATGCAATAAATTACAAACAACTGCAATAAATATTTAACAAACTGAAAGGTCACCGCCAGTAGAACCGATACAGAAGAATATATTCAACTCTTTTTGTTTTTAGTCATATAAAACAATTCATTATTAATTGCAGCTGCAAATTGTTGTAAATGCATTTTTGTAAATACAATATAGCATAATCACGTGGCAGCTACAAGCAACTTTGACGTAGAAGTTTTGTTCGAAAACTTGTTCAGGAACTTAGTCTTAACGGTAAGCGCAAACCATTCAAAACGCTGTTCAAATCCTGGCTTGAAAGTAGTTCATACATAAGATGGAAAATATTCATGTGAGAAAAAGTCAACTTTCGTAGCCTGTCAGGAGATGCCAATATCGTAGACGTAACCGAAATACTGGTTTGAAAAAGGTTTAATAATGCGTAGCTGTTTGTTTTTCAACCGTATTTTATCAGCTAACTTTTTAGCCGCATAAAAATAAATCTATCAAAATCAATCCCGGGGTAAATCCTTCCATTGACCCCTCTTCTGACATCCGACCCTGCCTGTGAATTATTTGTTTCTACAAAACAATAATATTTGTATAGAAAACATATTTATGTCAAGTTTAAATTATCATATTCTACTAAATATAATATGCAAAAACTGATTAACTAATCATTAAAAGGCAACAGTAAAGGTCCAACAAAAGGGTTTCTACAAAACGTTACTTACGCCTATTTATGATAAAGTCATATATTGTTCGATGATAATGTGAACCACGGAACCAGACGCTGGTTTAGCCAAAAGTTTATTTCGCTAGAGTATAACGCAGTTTACGATTCAGTATGTAATCTAAGTCCTATAAACCTGTGTGTGACAATATCCAAAAATTTCGAGAGATTCTTGCCTCCTATCATTCCTTCCCTCATTTCCTCTTTAGTGTCCTGCCGCTCTGAGAACTAAAACGGTTCGGTGTTGATGAAATGTGCCTTTACGTATCACCGATCTGGACTGATGACACCACGAGGCAGGTAATGTCGCTCACATGTTACCATTGGTGCAGTTTGCACATTTATCGTCCCCAGGTACAGTTTCTGTTTTAGCGTTTATAAAGTTAGGGCCAAACTGTATCCGGACATGATCAGTACGAGCCAAAACATGGTCGTAATGCTTCAATGTGTTATTGGACATTGTCATACCCTGTTAACCGTAATGCTGGAAAAAAATTTTCAACTGAAAAGAGTAATGCAAAACCCCCAGACAAATTTACCACAGATAAAGGTCAGAACTCTGTTAGCGGATTGGTTACTAAAATAGCGCCTTAAAAGATTACTTGACCAGACAGATTCAAAATTTTGCATAAACCTCGTAAATTAGGTATATAACTTAGAATATTACATTAATAGCGTCTAAAACGCCTGTTTTAAACCTAAGTGGTTTACTGGTTAAGATGTGATTCGATGAATAGGGGTTCGAACCGTATTCGGGAAATACCCCTTTTAAAACATTGTGTGGAACAACTTCCGTCGTAAACTTCTACATCCGGTACAGGATACGCAAATACCTGTGTTGTCACACTCTTAGGCTTAGGATTAACCCTCTCGTGCATAGAGTACACTACGAGCAACTCCGGACCCGTAGCCAGAGGGGGGTCAGGGGCGGCGTCAGACCCCTGGCAGAATTTTGCCACTTTCCATTCCCGGAGAAAATTTTAAACCTTGCTCGTAAGTCATCGAAAACCCTCGTGTGACCTGGATACCAGGCCGGCACCCATGTAAATTTAATGCGTTCTTTGATGTCTAACTGAGTTGATATAATCAACCAATCACAAGTATTCAGTGGATTCGTCGGTGAGATGAAAGGGGGACAGGGGGGGCTCAGTCCTCCCCCCGGAAATTTTTGCCCCCCCCCCCCCTAGAAAATTTTCAACCTCGCTTGTAAAGTCACAAAAAACCCGTATATGCCCCCCTGAATAATTTTCAGTCCTCTCCCCTAGCAAGGTGAGCTGGCTATGGGCCTAGTTTGACGCCTCCGGAAAAAATTGTTCACGCATGCCGCACAACCAACAAATTCAGTAATTTTACCATCCATCGCGTTGGATCATTAATATCAGCGTTCGTTGCATTTGCTCGAATTACACTTTTTATAGTTTCCACGTCTTTTCGTCTGTCTTCTTTTACTGAAAATTTCAAATTTTTAAAATTTTCTGAAATTCGTTAAGTTTTGCTATTTAAATTGCCGTACTTTAGTATAAACATGTATCAAAAGCTGTAATGTGTTTACTTAACTTTAATGCAAAACGTCCAGCAAGGGCTCGTCGGAACTATACGGTCTGCAAGTCGCCTGCTCAATGTTTTGGCCATAATTAAGTACCACACCAGCAATCGAATCTAGGCCCTTTTGCACTCGAGTCAAGCATGCTACAACTACACCATGTGGTCGATCGCAACAACTTCATATTTCGGTGTATATGCACATGCATGGCAATCAATGTTTTTGCATAAGCTTACCGTCCACATCGACCGACAGGGTTAATATATTTTTCTATTATGCCGCATACAAAATATGCGGATTTGCATACAAAGTTGCCAGTTGCAACCGGAAGTTAGTCTCCGGCTCAGGTAAAAAAACACCAACCTCCGGATCAGTAATAAAGTTGTTTTGCTAAAAATTTGGGTAATTTTGGCAGTGAAAATAGACATTTCATACAACTCACTTCATGCAGTGTTAAAAGTAACAAATTAAACCTCATGTTAAGGTGTCTATAAATTTTTAGCTCTTGCTCAGTTTCCCTTACATATAAGGTTAGGATTTCTCCTCAGACCTAGGCTTAAAAATGGCTTAGACCTATAATTTAGACATTATATACCAAGGTTTTCTTAGACTAAACCTATGTCTAATTGCGAGACTAAACCTTAGCCTAAACTTGACTGAGAAGGCAGTGTACAAGGGTCAAATTATGCTTTACAGTTTTAGCCCAGAATAGAACTCAAGTCTTGTACTTACAGTCGCATGGGTAAAAGCAATAGTCCCATTCGACAAGCGGATCAGTCGTATAACACCAAGGACTCCGATGGACGCCGTTTGGGTTCCGGCACCAGTTTTGAGGCTGGTTCCGATACTGAGACGGGATCTCGTGGGGCGAAGTTGAGTTCCAATGCTGGCATACGATACCATTTCTGGTGTAGCTTTGGTACAAATAATAATTATCGCGATCGGTGCATGAGCTTAACTCATCGCGATAGCACGATTTAGCAACACCATAACACGTGTTTTCATAAGCTAAATTGAATGCACTATAAGCAACTAATTTCAAACTGTAACAAGAGTCAATAATGACTCTTTTTACAAGAGTGTGCAACTGCGTACATTCGGTGTACAAAAGAATGTACTCAGCGCACGCTGCGCTTTTGGCTTAGACACTTTTATTTAGAGGAGGGTACAACTTGTGCGAATCATGGCAGTTTACGTATCCGGCATTAAAAATGCTACGCTTGTTGTTTAATTTAGATTTATTGCATTTGATAGCGACCCCCTAAACAATGGAGTCGGCGAAAAATGCAACACCAGGTGGAACAGTTTGTACCATGCGGAACCCCAAGTTTTAAAAACAGGACTAAATGCTTGTAGTATACTCTATGCGTGAAAGGAATAATATCAGTGAATGGCTTTAATATAAAAACGGCTGCGTCGTTGATACTTGAGAAAGTAGAGATTCGACTGCTCTTAATCTTCTGTATTCACATTAGTAGCCTACTTAAGTAAATATACTTAACTTTGTAGCAAAAAACATAGAAATGTCAATTTTGTGCCAATGATAATAACAGGGAACAGATAATTTGTATCAAATAGATATCTTAAATCTGTAATTTTAATTAAATAGAAAATTACATAGCTAGAACTGTTTAGTCTGTAACAAATCAAATACTTTTTAGTGACTTAAATATTAATAACCAAATAACCAACTGTGCTTTTAAAAACGATAAATTACTTGAGTACTTTGTTTTAAATATGAATTATATGCATAGTAATCAGACAAATAAATAATTGTTTAATTTTTGATTTCAATATATTTGTATTCTTTGACAATTTTTTGTTCTGTTTCTGGTCCAAATTTGAATTTTTGAAAAATTTAATTGAATTTTTAAAAAACATTAATTGCAAGTTTCGTCACTTACGGTTTTTTTGATGCGCTCGATATCCTTGAAACCTAGGCTCCATTTCGATTGCTAGTAGTAAATAAATATTTCCGTACCAGAATTTTGCTAAAATTGGAAAAAAATCAGCTAACGACAGTTTACGCTAAGACTAGTAGCAACGAAGTAGTCAAAAGTGTTTTCAATTACAAAATATCTTCAGTCAGGCAATACGCAGATGGCTCCTAAGTCAGCCAAAAATTTACTAAATCTATATAATTAACCCTTTGTCACACGAATATTTTCAATTTCTTATGAAATGTAATTTCAAGATAGGATTCGATTCCCAGTCTCACGGGTGAGAGGTGTTTACAATGACCACTGAGCTATAGGAGCTTGAAGCTCGTTCCCGTGGAAGCTCTCACATTTTGTGGTGGACAAGCATGTTTACTAGTGTTTATAAAGTCCTGCAAAGTCTCATAGAAGTTTCAATTTTGACCCCATGTACAGAGTGATATACGATGGTACGATTTGACAATACGATGGTACGATTTGACTTATAGTCTCGAATATATTTCGACCCTCCAGAAATTTCATAAGGAGACGTATCCTTTAATTGTTTGCTTTTTCATATGCTTCATCGTTACACAAAAGATGCTGTTTAAAACCACTTACGACACGGCAAAATGCAATATTCCCATTCGGCTTTTTGGTTTGATGTCTGCGCTGTTGTGTAACACCACGGTCTTCCTTCAGTGGTTCTATTTCCGATTTGACAATAATTACCGCTATACCGGCTCGCGTATCCGGTTCCAGTTTGAGACCAATTCATACAACGTTGACCGGATAGTGTTTTTGTGGTATATGTTTGATCAAAACGTTTACAGTATCTTCCAATCATATTCCAGCAATTATTTGAGTGGTCGTGATAACCGAAAACCACAGTTTGGAGTTTCGTACATTTTTTCAGTCACATTTAATGTTAAGGCTTAGGCTTAGGCTTAGGCTTAAGTTTGCCTAACTTTGATACCCATTCTAGTGTGTTTTAAGCCATGTTAGCTTATATGGAATTTTTTCTTCTTGAACATTTTCACCACCACATTTCACGGTTTAGGCTTGGAAAAAAGCTTGCTTATTTCTGAGAATACCGTCTTTGTCTGCTAGGCTCTGCATAAACCTTTGCCTGAAAACGTTGTCTAAACCTAAACGGAAGCATAATCTTAACCTTAAATATAGAGGAATGTGTATATAATAGCTGTTTTTAAGCAATAGCATTGCGTAAAAATTTTCAACTTGAAAAAATCTAATTATACAATTGCAGACACCGTTCAGCCGAAAAAAGGTGTTACCTGGAACTGGTGGATCCAAGCGGGCCCGCTCAGGCCTAGTTTACCTCGCTTCTTTTTGCATACGATTTGTTCTACTCCTTTACCAATTTTGACTTCGAAAACTGCAATAGTTAGTGAATTTGAAAACCTACTGATGATAGTTGCCATACATATTTGAGAATATGGACCGTGATTAGAAAGTTGCAAAGCACTACAAACTGGTGATAGGTGCTACACACGTTTGAGAATAACGCCACACAGTGCCGGAGCAGGATAGGATGGGACCCTGCCAAATTCCGGGATGGGAAGCCCATTGCGATGATCAAAATATTTTTAAGCTTTTGTTCAAAATCTTGTTAGGGTGGGGGCCCGTCTTTGGAGTGAGGGACCCAAATGGGGTCATGGGCAGTGGTTGCTTCGTCCCTGAAGCCACACTACTATCACATATCGGAAAACAAGCTTCGTAAGGCGTCGCTGGATCAGTCGTATAACACCATGGACCCAGTGTATAATTATCCGGATTCTGACAATAATTAGCAGGCAAATTGCGATAGTTTTGATTAATCGGATGTGGAGCGTTGTTATTCGACCAATGCTGGCATAGTTTGCCGGTTTTTGTTGTCGTTTTTATGCTTGTTTTTACGTAATTTCCACATTCACCGTTGAAACAGTTCCGATGCGGATTGATGCATTCTGAAACCAACGACTCACCAGCACCTGTCATAGGCCTTTTTTTCTAAAATCTTGAAATACTTTTCTTATCGATAGAAAATTCGTTCTCTCATTTGTTCCCTATACAAGGCAAAAAAATTTCATTTGCTTTAGGAAACACTCGGGGTAATTTTTGAACCAACTGCGTGTAAAGAATATCATAGTTCTTAGAAATTCTTCCCTAAAATGCGGGGGCTGGGCTAAAAATGCAGCGCAGCGTGCGCTGGGAACAACCTTTTGTACACAGAATGAACCCAGTTGGACACTCTTGTCTACAAGAGTGATCCTCCACTATTGGTAGTATGAATATAGTTTTTATGAATGTGTTACTCTGTAAATTCCAATGAGTTGATTAATCAATTCAGCTAGCGAGCTGGTTATTTCTGAATTAATATCAATAAGCATATTAATTCACTCCGAGTTGAGTTGATTCTCGCTCTGAGTTGAATTGACTCTGGGTGAGTTGATTAATTAATTCAGAACGAATTGAATCAACTCAAATTTCTGAGTTCTGAAAGTCCTAACTCAGACTGAGTGATTCAACTCATTCTGAGTTAAAATCAACTCACTGAAATTTGCAGTGATCACTGTATTACCACGTGGCATGCACATACCGAGAGTGGGGAAAAACAAGCGAAAATTAACTTCAGTTACCATTACATTCCTCGAAACAATAATCCCATCGTTTCCGGGGTTCGCTGGTATAGCACCACGGCCCCCCTCGTGAGTCGTCAGGGTTGCGACACAAATTGCCAGGCAGCTTGTGGAATCGCCTGTGTCGATGAGGGGTGTCACTGTCCCACCGTTGGCATACGACCCCTAGTTTTGTAGTGTTGCGAGTGCCACGGTAATTGTCAATACGACATTCAACGAATTCCGGATGGAAACAGTCAAACAATATTGAGTAACAAGCTAAAACTAATTAATATATATACCTAGAGTGTAAACCACAGGACTGTGTCTGGCTTTTGGCACAAAATCGACATCCGGTTCCGACTTTGATATTTTGTCACATTTATATTTAAAGTTGTACAGCAATCGAGTGAGTTTGTAATTTTGGGGGCAGTTTTTGAATCTTTAATTTCGGTCGCAAAATAAAACATTAAAAACAACTTTTTAACAACGCATTCCAAGATTATGATTAACCCTGTCACTCATACAGTATACTATGAGCAACTAAATATATTAATATACGAGCAATACACACAGTTTGAGCAGTGTTTAACATTTAATATAACATATGCGCAGTGCAAAATCTCCACAAGACGTGAGAGTCCCCTCTGGCTCGAGCATCAACATTCTACAGGTCAGTGGTCATCGTAAACGCCTCCCACCCGTGAGACTGGGGATCGAATCTTACCTTGAAATTACTGGTCATGTGAAATTACAAATATTTATGTGAGAAAGAGTTAAAATTAGCGAATTGAACATCATTTTTATTACATATTTTTTGTTGATTTCCGGATCCAGTTCCGAGTTTTATCATTCCCGGTTGCGCCAAGCGATTAACCGTTAAATGATTGACTTTTATACACTTTTCCACTAAGCTTAAAGTCTATTAGCCGATGCTTAATCTTATTAGCCAAACCCAAAGCGTAATTGTGCACCTACAGCTAAGCTTTTACTTAACCTATGAATGAGCTTTAATAAACGTAGGTTATGAAAAAATATCTCAAAAACATCCTGGATCTTGCTGCCTGACTCAAGAGGCCTTACACAGGCCACGGCATCAACAGGAATCAAAACTAAAATTGTGCAATATTTAGTGCTAAAATTGCGTTTAGCTTCTCGTTCGCTTCGTTCTTGAGTTTGTCGCTTGTATTGCGCAGACACCTGTCAGATATTTGAGAAAACACCAATGCTGACTCTTATACAGCGGAAACAGTTTCAAATATGGTATTCTATTCTTAAAAGCGTGACTTTACGTCTTTGTGTCTTCTCTTTTAAGACATGATACGGTGCAATTTCACGTTCTTCAGTTTCATCTTAAAATTATATGATTCGGCCTATGAAAAGATAAGAGACGGGATGTTTTTCTGCGGCACAGCAAATAAAGTATAAGCTTAAGCTTTAGATATATTTTTTGCTTAATAGGCTTTAGGCTTACACTGCAAAAAATGATGAGTCAAATTGACTTTCTCCGAAATAGGCTTTTCCTGACTACACAAGCTGAGTAAAAATTCGACTCCACCAGAGTCAAATTCGACTCACTGAGTAGCATGCTTGACTCTGGCGGAGTTGAATTTTGACTCAGTTTGTGTAATCAGGTAAAGCCTATTTCGGAGAGAGTCAAATTTACTCACAATGTTTTTACAGCGTAGGTATAAGGTCATTTTTATGCGTGAGCTTATAGGCTCAAGCTTAGGAATATGGTTTGTACTACTGTTACGGTCAAGGTTTAGACATTCTCACGAGATTCATAGCGCTATTCTGCAGTGTGGATATTTTTTGTTTACTTTTCTCCACAAAATAAGGCCTGCATCATCCCGAGACTGTTTGAATTCCATTTGTCTTCTATCGAATTAAATACCGCTGTAGAGTGTAAGTAAGCCAAGTATCGTTTAGTTTGTTAACAGCAGTGGGGGGTGACGTCCGCTTTATAGGAATAAGTACTTAGCTAATCGCTCTCACGCTAATAATTTGAGGAAAAGATTAATAAATTGCAACCGAAAAATCATTTTATATATTCTTCGTATTCTGCTCATACTTAAAGGTATTTGCCACCCTAAAACGTTCCGGCTCATGTAAAGGTCAGGGGCGGAACCTTTTTATCTGTGAGACTAGAGCCCATATTCTCAAATGTGTATAGCACCTATTACCAGTTGGTGATAGATTGTATAACTTTGGAATATGCCCACGGTGAGGTTCGAAATTCAGCACATTGTTTGCGTATGCCTTGTCCTACTTTTACACCAATTTTCTGATCTGCAATTGCACTTGTTCGTCAGTTTGAAAACCTATCGCTAACAGATGATAGGTACTAACCGCATTTGAGAATATGGGTCTAGAATAGAATAAGCTTAAGCTTTCGAGTAATTTTTTAGCTTGGCTTAGGCTTAAGCTTATGAACAAATTCATGCTTACTCTTAGGTTTAGGCTTAAGCATGGAAATAAACTTATAATACTGTTCCGCCCCTGTTATTTACATTGGCCAATGTTTCCAGCGAAAGCAAACAATTTAGGGCTTTATAGTTCCGTTCAACAGTATGGAAACGTTTTGCTAAGGCTAATAGGCTTATAGGCTTAGGCTTAGGATTGACAAAATAGAGCGTTGTGAACGCCAGTTCAACGCGCAAAAGTGTGTTTACTTGTTATTTGCGAATCTTCATTGCTGAACTCTTTCATATCGTATTCTACATATTTGGATAACTGAAACGAAAAATAGCTACGTTACTGAATTTTGGGTTTTTTCGGTTATCCCCCCGGCGTTTGGCCAGTAAGGATAACCCTAAAGACCCATAATTATTAAAAGTAAAATATGTTTTTACTCAATTTTTTCATTCTTTTTCGCTGAAAAGAAAAAAATCAAACAATTATCTACAGTATAATCCCGAGTGCATCATTTTCATAGAGATCAATGTAAAATTGTAAGACTAAGTTTAAGTAAATCCCTCAGCCTAAAGTCAAACCTAAGAATAAAAATCTATTAGCATTAATAAGCTCAAGTAAAGGATGTATCAAATTAAGTTACCGCTTTAGCGTACGGAGAAATTTAAATTTAAAGAGAAAACCTAAACCTAAGCTTAAACCTATCCTATTGTTGTTGCCTTTACAAATTCTGCCGGCCGTGAAGGATAAGTACCATTGGCTTAAATTTCAAAAAATATTACGTCATAGCTGACTTCTGATGTGACGTCATTTGATAATACAAAAAACATTAAAATTACGAATTAAGCAACCAATTATTTTATACTTTATAAATATACCAAAATTTGCAAAATTTCGAAAACTGTAAAAAATGTTACAAAAACTGTTTTTAGGTTTTGCTTTTTTTAAACATTAAACTGTGTCAAACGCTACCTGAGCGTCTGGAGCATGATCGTATCCAGTTCTGAGGCAATCGCTTAGGCTTACGCAAAAACTTAGGCTTTAGCAACACATTTTTGCTACGCTTAGGCTTAGGAATACGCTTAATCTACTGTTACGCACCAAAAAGTAACATTGGCCTACAGATAGATAGTACCTACATTCATGAATGTACAATATATATGGAATGATGAAATAGACATTTGACATACCCTGAACAGTATTAATTTAATATACAGCATTTTATACCATACATACGAGTGAGTCTTGCTTCACTTGCAAAAAAGCGTTTTGAAAGATGCTGTTTGAAATGCGAAAAGCGTTTAAAATAGTGTTTCATTTTTGGCACGATTCCAAACAGTGCCAGTAGTGTTTCATTTTTGGCACGATTCCAAACAGTGCCAATAGTGTTTCATTTTTGGCACGATTCCAAACAGTGCCAAATCGTAAAATATCACGCATATTTGGTTTGTGAAACATTACGTTAGCGTCCCAGTTGCATCTCCGCAGAGCGCATTCAGATTTGACGAATGTTATCTGCGTGGACATATTTGTTAACCAAGAGTGAATGATGCATACTTCAACAACAGTTTTTACCATGCGGAACCCCAAGAGTTGTACACTCTTGTATTATAAACTCTTGATCTAAGTTGCTTAACAATGACTCGAATTAGAAAAATGTGTAATAATCGGTGTTTTATTTTCTATTCGGCCACTGCTGTAATAAATGTGGGAATAAGTTCAAGCCTCGTCTACATTTAAGCTCACTCAAGTATGCCAAGCTTATTAAAGTTTCCAAATGCTGATTGCTTTACCTGAGAAAGTACTGCAGCAAAAATCAGTACAAAAATATTTGAATTTTGCAACATTTTTTTCGACAAAATATTAAAACAAACAATAAATTTTGAAATGTATTTTGAGTGGATTTTAGGATGAAAAAAATTAAATTTTACTTTTGGAATTTTTTGGACTGCAACAAATTTTGGTGTTTTACGGAAAATGTTTGCAAGTTTAGAAAATTGGTTAATTATACTTCCATGTGAGGTGTATCACGACAATTCGTCCGCCCGACCACTTGTAATCCAAAGTTTCATTAAATGGACAATTCTAAACCAATCATTATACCTATTCTTAGGCTTGAGCTTTAGGCTTAAGCTTACGCTAAAAATACATATATTCATAGGCTTTAGGTTACTTGGTGACAAGTTGTCGGAAGACGAATTGTTGTAGATTCTGAATGTGTACCGTAACCAAAGTCGACGTTGTTTATAGACTGTTGACTTGTGGACTATTGTACATTTTCTTCTGTAAGTGCAAATTTAAGGCTCGGGCTCATAGGCTTACGCTTAGCCTTAAGAAAAGACTTACACTTTAGGCAGATGTAAACTTTTCCCCAACCCAAACCCAAAACGTAAGTCTAAGCATGGAGACTAATGTGACAGACGACGCTGGACGTCATCGTATACTCTGGACGGTTATCAAAAGCATAGTGCCACCATAAGCCGTTTTGTGGCAGGGCCAATTATATTGCCCACTTCACCTAAACTGGTCTTTAACATTTTAAACAAAAACATTATCGTTTCTTGTATGAAATTAATCATACAGAATCGAAGCGGTGTTGTTTGTAAACAAACACTGTAAAATATTGTGAGTCAAATTGACTGTCTCCGAAATAGGCTTTTTGGGACTACACAAACTGAGTCAACTTTAATTCGACTCACTGAGCGATTCAGTGAATCGAATTTGACTCTGGCGGAGTCGAATTTTGACTCAATTTCTGTAGTCAGAAAAACCCAATTTCGAACAGAGTCAATTTGACTCAGCATATTTGCCGTGTAGTTTAGACTCCACTTTTGACAGAAAAAACGAAAAATACAATATAGTTATTAAGTAGGGACTGCTAATTTGATTGGCTCGTGTTAAACAAACCAGACTTGTTGTCCGTACGAAATTAAGGAACGACCGGGACCGCAGTTACAGGGGGACTGGGGGGGAGGGTCAGCCCATCTGGAAAGATTTTGGGCCAACTGGTAAATTCTCATCCATGTTTGTTGTAAGTCATCGAAAACTCTTGTGTACCCCTTCTGAAAAATTTTCAGTTCCCACTAGCAAGGTGGTGCTAGACACGGGCTTCTCAACGACGCCAAAGTAAAGGCATGCTACCATTTAACAACGCTTCATGATACCAAAACAACAACAACAACTTGAAAGCAGTAAAATGAGAATCTAAAGCGTCCCCACGGGGGCATTGGGAGGCGTGCCCCCCGAAAAAATTAATTCATTGAGTCTATTTGTGTGAAGGTAAAGCGTATACTGTTTAACGAATGCGTTGTTTGTTCACAGTATCTACATTGTGAAAGCGTTTGACACCCCAGCACATAAAGGAAAATATGCATTTGGGTGAAATAAGCCTTAACTATTTTTAATACAATATTAAATTTTCAGCCGTAAAAAGGTTTTTAGTATTCGTTACCTGACAAATCGCTCATCATTTAAGTAAATCTTTAATCTTAACCGGCTTTAAGCCTATGCCAACGCCTAAGGGCCCCGCTATAGTCGTCGTCTGCCGTGGAACCAATCCGCGCGCCGACGTACGGCGCAATAAAATTAGTTTATTAAAAATAACTTCACGCCATTAAACAGATTTTGCCCATATTTTTGTTAGCAACGCATAGCGGCACGCCGCGGCGTCAGGAGCCGCGTGGCCGCCCGGCGACGCCCAGCGGCGTCAGGCACAGTAAAGTATAGCGCAAACCTAAGCCTAAATCTGTACACTACGGTTTGAAACAATTTTACTAAAAATTGAAACATAAATGTTTTTTGAAACAATTTTACTAAAAATTGAAACATAAATGTTTTTTGAAACAATTTTACTAAAAATTGAAACATAAATGTTTTTTGAAACAATTTTACTAAAAATTGAAACATAAATGTTTTTTGAAACAATTTTACTAAAAATTGAAACATAAATGTTTTTTGAAACAATTTTACTAAAAATTGAAACATAAATGTTTTTTGAAACAATTTTACTAAAAATTGAAACATAAATGTTTTTTGAAACAATTTTACTAAAAATTGAAACATAAATGTTTTTTGAAACAATTTTACTAAAAATTGAAACATAAATGTTTTTTGAAACAATTTTACTAAAAATTGAAACATAAATGTTTTTTGAAACAATTTTACTAAAAATTGAAACATAAATGTTTTATAATGAAATCGACGCAAAATGTATTATCCATGAATGTCCGTCCGGTTAATATTGAGACTGGACGATGGTGCTTATATTACAATTTTGCATATGCGATTAAAATGTACCAGCACGCGTTGCGTTTTCATCTATACACAATCTGAGAAGCGTAAATATTAATTTTAGCTCTCTCAGGCTTATTTGAAAATGTGGTTTAAACTGGTCGATATAATTCGTAGGGTTGACTACTATAAGAATCGCTATTCGGGTCCGTAGCCAAGAACGAGCCAGGGTAGGGGCTCAGCTCCTTGGAACCGGTATGGCCCCCCAAGAAATTTTTCAACCTTGCTTGTAAGTCATAGAAAACCTTGGTATGCTTCTCCTGAAAATTTTTTAGCCTCCCTAGTAAGGTGAACTGGTTACAGGCTTGGCCTTATTGTTATCAAATTGCAAAGCTGCAAACATCAAAATCATAATTGAAAATTATGGTTATATAATATAATGGTTACAGTTTGCCGGATCCTGATATATTTGCCTAATAAAAAGAAAGTAGCAGGGTGTAATTGAATATCTGTTTGCATTTCCGTTATTTTGATCACTAAATTTCAGCTTGAAATGGCATCTCAGATGAACTTGCGGTCGGGAAGTTTGAGATATGCAGCCATTGCAAACAACAGATCCGTAACAATAGTATAAGCATATTCCTAAGCCTAATCCTAAACATAAACGAATAAGTCTGTTCCTAAGACTGGGCCCAAATAAAAAAAATTAGTCTAAAGCTTTAGCTAACTTAATTGCAGTCCACTGGAAAAACGGTCAACCGGCTATCTACACCTGTCAAATTTATCCGCTTTGCCGGTTGTGAAAATACTTGAAATAGCAATAGCGAATATACATTAATCATTACAGCTGGTCTCTTTCATATATCGAATTCCGCCTCGTTGATACGAATCACTGTCTTCTGCCTTGGTCAAACACAGGATGTATCTTGAACTCAAATATGGATACTGTAATAACAACGAGCACATTTTATCAGTAATCTGAAAGTTAAAAAATAACATCTATTCATAAACTGACAAAAATGGACTATTTTTTGAAACGTTAAGGTTACGGTATACATTACTGTGCCGAACGACGCCACGCGTCGCCGTGCGCCGCTATGCGTTTTGGGACTGCTCACGACGCCTAAACCTAACCTACACAAAAACCGATTTCGTTCGCCTGATTGTAACCCTAAAATATAAGCCTTAACCTAATCTAATCATGATCTTACGCCTATCACACCAGCCTTGCAAACGGCAACCAATTAACCCATGTGCCCGAGGTCAAGACAGTTCGGAGCTGTAGCAAAAGATGCGAATACTGGTTCGACATCCGAACTTGTATTTATACAGATTTCGGCGACAGAATGTACCATGAGCATAAATGTCCCGTAACTCGTTCTGCTTTACTTAACGGAGCGGAATCCGTAGCCCGAGAGGTGCCGGGGGGCTGAGCTCGAGCGACCGGTGAAAAAAAGTTTGTCCAACAGTTTCAAACTTGTTAGTAAATCGTCGCAACATCCTTGTATGCCCATCCTAAAAAATTTTAATCCACCACCAGCAAGATGAGCTGGCTACGGACTTGTAACGAAAATCGGTTTTTTAACCAGAGCCAAATTTGAATTAATAATTCAAAAATTACAAAATTTCAAAAAGTACAAAATTTCAAAAATTAAAATTTTCAAAAATTACAAAATTTCAAAAATTACAAAATTTCAAAAATTTAAAAATTTCAAAAATTTAAAAATTTCAAAAATTACAACATTTCAAAAATTACAAAATTTCAAAAATTTAAAAATTTCAAAAATTACAAAATTTCAAAAATTACAAAATTTCAAAAATTACAATATTTTCATATTGAACTTACCAGCCACCTTGTGGCATCGTTCACGTCAATTACATTTTGACTTTGTATTGCTTTTATAAAGGGTCGCATCGTTTGTTCTTTAATAGATAGTTGTACAGCTGTAAAAAATCTCACTACACTCAACATTTTAATGAGGCAAAAAGCTATAGTAGTATAAGCATATTCCTTAGCTTATTAGCCTAAAGCAAAACAATTAGTCTAAAGCTTAAACTAACTCTATTGCAGTCTCGTGGATTAACACTACGGTGTTGATCTATACAATGGGTTCACTTTGGAGTTCCATTCATGTCATCATAGAAATAGAGGTCGTGCCGAACAGATTGGGCACTTCTGCACTTCTCGCCACATTGGATAGGTTTTGCTTAGGCTTAGCATTAGTTAGGTTTAGACTTATGTTTTCGGTTAGACTTTATGAATATGGTTATACTACTGTTACGGTCCTCAGCTATACATGGGCCATTTCGTTCCGGTGAGAGAACTTTTCCTCTGCCGGGACGAAACTACAAAAGTGCCGCAAATGCCACAAAATCGACTTAAAATGTTTGGATAAACAAAAGAGTAACACTAAGCCTAAACCTAACTTTAAGCACGTCATCCTTCTAAGCGTCTCCCGTCTTTCTGTCCACACGCGTTCTGGCACCAATTAGTGAACCCAATATTGCAAAACTGGCAATCGATGCTATGCGCATTTGAGAATACGGTTACTAGCTCTCTATTTAATACTTCGGCTCTGTTTGTGCACACTAGCGAATTGACAAGATGAGGGGACACACCGGCCGAACCACCCTACAGGGATCAAAACCAAAATTTTGTATTAAGGATTAGAGCTAAAATAGCGTTTGGCTTCTCGCTCACTTCGCACGCTGGGTCTTTTTATTAATTTCTGGATTGGTCAGCTTGTCCAGAGCCCTTCGTTTCCCACAGTGTGACGTCAGACGAACGACTTACAAGAAAATTATTGATTTGGCGCTCTGCCAAAGGTTTGGTATGGTTTCACATTAAGTATTTGAGCTTAACTCGTTAACCAGACATCTGATTGCGAAAAAATGTAACACTGTTCGACCCAGCTGGACAAGCTGCTATAATTTGTGAATATTAAGGCATTCCTTGTTACGTTAGCAATATTCAAAAAATGTAAATTTTGGGTGTAAAATAATCAGTTGGTCATGATAAGCTCAAATATGCAAAAAGTTTTGTGAATTCGACCAGGATTTTTTGCCAAATTCCTGTCTAAGAAGATGGATAATGGAAAAAATCCAATCATGGGGTGAAAGTGTACAAGAGCCAATATTTCTTACGATCACACGGATAAAAGCAATAATCCCACTCGATATGTGGATCAGTGGTATAGCACCATGGACTCCGATGTACCCCCCATTTATTTCGGCACCAATTATGCGGTTGATCACGATAGACTTGTGGAATGTCGTGAGGGGTCGAACTGTCCCATGTTTGACACGGAATCCCGTGTCTGGTTTGATTTCGATAGAATATGTAATTGTCTTGATCAACGCAACTTTTCATATCGTCACGATAACACTCATTATAGCTATCATAACAGCCGTATTGATATTCTAAAACAGAATAAATACTTAGCGCACGCAAGTTTTGGCGAAGCATGCACTGCGCTTCTGGACCTAATAGCCTAAAGTTTAGAAAAAGTTCAAAGCCTAATTCTAAAGTCTATGACTAAACGCTGAGTAAGTTGAAACTTTTACGCCAGATTGTCTAAGTTTTATCGTTATAACAATCGAATGATTCTGGTTGACGACTTGCAAATTTAGTTCAAAACTGTACTGAATAAAAGTAAAAGATGTACCAAGATTGATCATTTATATTGTAAAATATAAACAAGCAGCTTTTGAAAGGGACAAGAAGTCGGGGAACGCACGCTCTGATCATTTAGATCGTTTCGACCAATGAAAACTGTGCATTGGCCGAAGTTTACGCTAAGTTGTGGGTAGTACAAATGTTCTTTGTCAGGGCCCTTTACGCTGGGGGACAAACCACCAAGCTATCGTCCTGATTTACGCTGGGGGACAAACCACCAAGCTATCGTCCTGATTTCGAACCGCTAGAAATTATTATATTTAAAAATACAAATGTAAAGTTGTTTCACTATAACCAAAGTCAGTTTTATACAAGTCGAAAAGGTTAAAATGCCAAAAATAAAAACATTTTGCTTAATGTTGAAAATGTTTTTGCAACAGCTCCGATCAATCTCGTAACTTTTTTCGTTAATTTAAACTTTAGTCGCTGAATTTGACGTATAAGGTCCCAAGCAGGAATCGAACCTTAACAGGATAGATTTTTACCATCCAATCAGGCTACGAACTTTACAATCTGCTAACCGACTGCACCATAACGCCTTGTTTACAAGCGCAATTAATATGCGTTAGATACTGTTATATCATTATAATTAAAACTGGAATGCACCACATATGTATTCTTGGCAACTTTCCAGCGTCACTTTGTTTACAACAATTTCTTTGAAAATATACGTGATTATTCTGTTAATAGATAATTTTTATGCAAGTTTTTTTGCTTTGGCTAACTTTTGCGCATTGCACAAGGTCCGCTGACTAGTAACACTTTATTTGTTTACTTCGTTCAGCAACAAATTTCCGCTGAAGATAGCTACGTTGAAAACCTAAAAAGTGTTGCGCTACCAAATATTCAACACCTTGTAAAATCTGAACCCCGAAAACTTCTTTTAAATAAGGCAGCCGTATTAAAGAGCCTCAGAAATAGAAACAAACACAAAATTAGCTAAAAATTTCTTAATCGTATATTTCCTAAAATCATGGGTATCTCGATAGGTTAGTGTCAGCAAAACCGAAACTTAAATGCAACGGTAAACCTAGGTCCATAAGCGTAAAATGGATAAATGGAATAAATTTCCTTCCGAAATTTTTGGAACCAGGAAACACAACTTTTAACAGATTTTAGAATGTCATTCTAGAGAGCTCAATCATTTTCTTATACTTAAACATAAACTAAATTCTTCGCAACGCCCCTGAGCCTGCACCTAGGCCTAAGGTTAATTCTTAACCTAAATATAAACATGAGCCTAAAATAGCATTAAGCCTAAGCCTAAACCTAAGCCTAAGCCTAAGCCTAAACCTAAGCCTAAGCCTAAGCCTAGAGCCGAAGCCTAAGCCTAAACCTAAGCCTAAGCCTAAGCCGAAACCTAAGCCTAAGCCTAAAGCCTAAAGCCAAAGCCTAATTTTGCCTAAGCTCTAATGTGTAGCATCTATCACCAGTCAATGATAGGTCTAATAAATTAGGTACCAGTGAATGTTGAGGCTCAAAATTCCAGAACACTTTTCGCAAAAGATTTGCTTAACTCGTGTATCATTTTCTAAGTACAACAATTGCATAGTTAGTGAGTTTGAAAACCAATTACTAACTGATGATAGTTGCTACATACATGAGAAAATATAGGCCGAAACATTAAATCTTCAAACTCGGAACAAACTAAGCTGGATTGAAATGAAATTAAATTTCAAAAATATATATTTTCATAAAATTTTGTATGTCTTCAGCCTGCTTCAATACACACTTGAACTGTTTCCGTTGGATGTCCGGATGCGCAGAGTATACGATCAAAAGTTACAAACAAACAACCGTTTCTGGAAAAACGTGCCAATCCTGGTCTTCTAATTGGCCGCATTGAGTGGACGAAAAATACCGAAACCTTCCGTAAAACTATCGTCAAAATCCTAGATATCACAGTTTAGGACCATGGTGTTATACGACCGATCCTGCAGTGGAGCGTGAGCATTGTTTTGCTGAAATGTGACAGTAGAATCTGTGATTCGAAAGCCAATTTTCTCCTGCAGCCTAAGCCTAAGCAAAAAGCATTTAGTCTAAAGTTTTCGCTTACTCTATTACAGCCGTGTAGAAAAACGTTCCGCTCATGATCTTTACATGGTGGCCCAAATAAAACTAACTCGACTTTTGATGTTCACAGAAATACAAAAGGAAAACTTTTAAAAAGTTTTCATATCTGATTTTCAGCAT
Organism: Enoplolaimus lenunculus; assembly: GCA_030248215.1. NCBI lineage: Eukaryota > Metazoa > Nematoda > Enoplea > Enoplida > Thoracostomopsidae > Enoplolaimus > Enoplolaimus lenunculus. The sequence continues at coordinate 727 of JASANG010002418.1, read as the reverse complement.
TTTTTTCTGGATATAAAATCAAATTAAGCTTAGTGATTATTAATATTAAAGAAAGTCTCAAAGTCAACAGGTTTTTTTGGTTTCAGGATGCCACGATGTTGATGATCACTGTTGGAACGCAAAAGACAGCTATTGCTGGCGTTCACCTGAAATAATGGACAAACCGACAACGGTCAACACGACGGTCAACGAAGAACCGTGTGAATTTTGGTTCAAAACTGGCACTAAATATGCAAATTTGTATTCGGATAACAAATGCCGAGTCGCAGGATATGCTGTTGGACTGCCATGGTGTTATACTACACGACCACAAGCGTGGTATGAAGCGAAACCGTGGGATTATTGCCTTTAATATGTGCCGTAAGTTTGCCAATTTTCACTCAGTTTAGGCTTTAGGCTTAGGCTTAAGCTTAGGCTTAGGCTTAAGCTTAGGCTTAGGCTTAGGCTTAGGCTTTAGGCGTTGGCTTAGGTTAGGCTTAGGCTTAGGCTTAGGCTTTGGCTTTAGGCTTTAGGCGTTGGCTTAAGTTAGGCTTAGGCTTAGGCTTAGGCTTTGGCTTAGGCTTAGGCTTTGGCTTAGGCTTAGGCTTAGGTTTCGGCTTAGGCTTCGGCTCTAGGCTTAGGCTTAGGCTTAGGTTTAGGCTTAGGCTTAGGCTTAGGTTTAGGCTTAGGCTTAATGCTATTTTAGGCTCATGTTTATATTTAGGTTAAGAATTAACCTTAGGCCTAG
>JASANG010003115.1:0-53887 GCA_030248215.1 Enoplolaimus lenunculus | reverse complement strand
ACTATCCGTTTACTACACGCTATAGCACTAACGTATGTAAACCATACCTAGTCCTAAGCCCTAGTGAAAAGTACAAGCAACAAATTAGTCCTAAGCTTAAGTTAAGCTCTATTGCAGTCGTTATATCTAATTGGTCGTTAAGTCAGTTGAATGACTTGCATCCGTACCCACATATTTTTAACAAACGTCCTATCAGCTTTGCGTCTTTATGCTTTGTAGTATTTTGGTCATCGGGAAACTATCAGTATGAAACATCCGTTATTTTGCTGATTGTACCTAGCACATCAAAACGGGCGTTACGGTACCTACACTGTAAATTTCAGTGAGTTGATTTAAACTCAGAATGAGTTGAATCACTCAGTCTGAGTTAGGACTTTCAGAACTCAGAATTTTGAGTTGATTAAATTCATTCTGAGTTAATTAATCAACTCACCCATAGTCAACTCAACTCAGAGTGAGAATCAACTCAACTCAGAGTGAGTTAATGTTTACTGATATTAGTTCAGAAATAACCAACTCGCTAGCTGAATGGAATAAACAACTCATTGGAATTTAGAGTGTAAAGTTCAGCATTCGATATATTAGTCATTCGACAGTCTGGAAACTTATACTAGAATTTAACAACATCAGTGTTTTGCAGGGTTTTTAAACTGATAATGATCAAAATAACGGAAACGGAAAAAGGATATTTATGTATGAACCTTTGAAAGACGTTTTATTTTTGTGCACAATTGAGGCATGCTTTATATTCACCTGGTTTTCTCCAAAGTTTAACGGAAATAGCTCATGCACCTAAAATTTTATAGATTTAGCATGAATTTTGTTAATATTGTTTCGTATCTAACTATTTCTTCATATAAATGTGCTGAAAAACCGCAATGATACTTAAATAATTTACATTTGTAACCAGAGTTCAAACGGTGGTGAAAAATACTGTGGTAAACTTTGGTTACACACTGGAAGGAACTATTAACTTTGAAAATAAAAATAATGGAATTTCCGATATTGTCATGACAGAAAGAGACACAGTTTTTCTCCAGAACCAGAAACGAATATCTGATTACAAAGAGATAAAAGCTGATGTCTTGAAACAAGCTATCATATCACACAAATTTTTAGATGTCATACGAAAAGATTTTGTTCAGATATACTTTGCCGAGTGGTTTCTACAGTCTTTAGAATTTTTTGATCGAATTCGTGTCAATTACTTTAGTTTCCATCGCGAGAAACACTGGTTATTTTGTGCTGATAATTTTAAACCACTTTATAGAATCAAACACTGCTGCCTAATTTCTCTGCTAAAAATAAAATTCAAAAATGTCTTTCCCAAATCTGCGAAACATAAGATGGATGCATCCAGTAATTTTTTCGTAATTTGTTATTTGTTTTCTGTATTTTATGACGTTCTGTTACTTTTAACCCACATATGGTTAAAACTTGCTGATTTTATACTAAGCTTATCATTGAGTTGAATTCGAACTTCAGCAACGTCTGTACGTTTCTATACCTACACTCGTTCTTTAGCTCGGTGCGATCTTTTTGTAAAAGCACAAAAATTTAACACATCATTCAACAAAACATGGGTTTAAAAATTCTACAAAATTTTATACTTTATAAGCATGAATTATGAACATGTGCTATAACTGGATCGGCCCAAGTATAAAACAGGGCCGGAACAGTAGTACAAGCGAATTCCTTAAGATTAAGAATGAGCCTAAGCGTAGAGCCTATTCCTAAGCCTAAGCAAAAAAGTTCGTTTAAAACATAAGCTGACTCTATTACAGCCCCGCAGGAAAATGTTCCTGCCCTGTTGTATACATAGGCCACTGGATCGATAAAATGGCGCCTTTGTCCACGCAAGATCAGGAGGATCTCAGACTGTTTAAAAGATTGCTTTGCTAGTTCTAAAAGTTTTGACCGTGCTTAGTAAAATTTGCGAAATCTTCGCCTATTCCTCTGACTTTTTCGGCTTCTTTGGCATACGTTGTCATTCCGTTGTGAACTTGTTTATTAACCGTGTCTGCCGTTAAATGTTGAAAAAGTCCGATGTGCTTACTGCTAAATATCTCTAAAAAAGTTCCTATGTTGACTTTAAAATAGCATCGTCCCTTAACTTTTAATTAATTGCAAGTTTTGCTAAATTTCAACTTTATACATATATATTGGGGTACAGAATGGTTGGTATATGTACGCAGAGACGCACAGCAATTAGCGCAACAGATGGTAATTTGCAGTACGGATGCAACTTCAGCACGTGTCGCCACACTTTTATAACTAACTATTATTATGTACGATGCATGCGCTAAACTTTTAATTAATCATTTTTTGAAAGAAAAACGTTTTAAATACGATATTTAGGTAAAATTTAAATTTTAGTGCCGATTGTCGAATGTTTGTAGCACTTATTATCAGTTTGTGATAGGTCTTGTAACATATAAAATAAGAAGTGTGATGCGCTTGTGCAATTTAACACATTGTGCTCATTTGGTATGCACAGTGATTGAAATATTCAAATATATATACCCAAATCTCAGCAACTTGATTCTTTTGCGGCGGTCATTGTTTTTAAGACATGGGCTAAATGCAAGCTTGCATGTTGTTGAATTACTAGTAAGGTTGAGGCTCAGGCTCAGCTTAGGCTTATGCTAAGTAAACGACTTGTAATATGAGCGATTTCAAACAAAACTTATAAAAGTACCGAACCGATATAATTTTTTCTAAATTTAAACAAATTTTTACTTTTTATTGCAGCTTAATAAAAACGTATATACACTGTAAAAAATGGTAAGTCAAATTGACTCTATCCGAAATAGGCTTTCCTGACGACACAAACTGAGTCATCAGTGAATCGAATTTGACTCTGGTGGAGTGGAATTTTGACTCAGTTTGTGTAATCAGGAAAAGCCTATTTCGAAGAGAGTCAATTTGACTCACCATTTTTTGCAGTGTACATCTAATAGGTATGCAGATTTATTAAACGTGCCAATTTTTGAAATATATATACATATACGTATAACTAAGAGTGGATGATCACTCTTTATGACAAGAGTGTGCAACTGGGTGCAATCTGTGTATTAAACAATGTACCCGGCACGCGTTGCGTTTTTGGCCTACCCCCCTTGTTTAGGGGGGTCTGTATGCACATACAAACATCTTTAGTGTGATTAAACAACATAGTTGACCCCCCACCCTTAAATGAGGGGGGTAGGTGTACTGAAGCATACTTTATTGTTAATCTCTTGCTTAAACCCCCCCTGATTGAGGGGGTTCGAACAAAAATGCAATGCGTGCTGGTACATTTAGTACCATGCACAGCCCAAGCAGTTGCACACTCTTCTGCAACAAGATTGACATCATCCACTCTTGGTATAACTGCCCACGACTTTGTATAATAAAGTTTGTTTCTTGCATTTCAAAACACAAGCATGAAAATTAGCTTTACATCAGTAAAATGACCGTGTGTAAATTAATCAATGCCTTTAGTCATATTTAGGATTATTAGGCCATATGTTCTGCCCTTACTTATTTGCGTATTTCATGCATGATTACCGCGTGTTTAGCGAAAAATTTTAAAGACGCACGGCGGGTGTCAACACCACGCACTTGCACCGAAATAATATGTAAGACAGGCAGGCATAAGGAGGCAACCATGACAATGACCACTAGAACTGGGACCAAGACCCCAAATTTTGCGATGAAAAGTCCAAAAATTGCGTCTGACTATTTGGTCACTTTTTCCACTATTGTCACACAGTGGACCCGTGAGAAATTTGTGAATAAGCCACTCCATGTTAGTATTTTACATACGATGTGTAGTTTTTAATTTTTAATAAAACAATTAATAATTAAATTATGCTCGGATCAAAGCCTTGCGTTCACTGTATTTTTTTCGCTTGTCTTCCGACTCATTAGGAGTGAATGACCTTGGTCGACTTCAAAACGTTACCGTATACCATAACGTAGGATTAACGTTAAGAAAAAATCACAGCAAAGCAACTCTGTTTTTTCCACTAAACTACTTTTATCTGATATATTATATACATGAAAACATTTTTAACAGAAAATTTCCAAAATATATAAACTATCGGTTAAAATAAAATTTTTTAATTTTATGCAAAAACATAACGCTTTAAAAGTAAAAACTACAAAACTAGAAACAACGAATTTTCAGTATAACTTATAACACCCCTATTTAGCCTGGTCTTGTGGTTATGTTTATACGGTTTATTACCCTGGTCTTGCGGTTATGTTTATACGGCGTGCTTAAGTTTATGATTAAAAATACTTAGCTAAACATTTAGAAATCACTTGTTTTTGTAGACTATTTGCTTCTGCAGTTTCGGGAAACGTACAAGCGTTCAGTTTCTACGTGTGGTCGTGTAAGATTCCGCCCGGTGGCGCACGGTGACGGACAGCGAATTAAGGTACTTAACGGTGACGGGCGGCACTGGACGTGATCAAAAATATGGCACCGCACTAAGAAAAATACCATAGTGGCAAGAGTTTACCGCGGTTTCACCTACTGTATTGACAAAGGACAACAGTAAGACCAAGGTACTTAATCGTTGGTAATTTATTATTAGCTGTCCTTTGGTCGACTCATTAGGCTGGCGCCCAGGTGGGTGGGCGACACTGGACCAATATGTCTCTTGCATGCCGGTCATTTTAGGGCGGCTAAAGCGGAAAACAATAAAACTATAATTGACCCGGTTTTGTAGTGTTGCATTCAGTGGCAATTAAACAGTTGTCAAATGCTATTGGTTAATTATCACCAGCCAGGCTAACGCTAAAGTTTACTGATGAATTTAATTCGTACGATGTGAAATATCAGATCGTGCGGGGTACAAATAGAATAGCAGGGCTGTGGCTGCTGAAAGTTGGAAGTTGCGGAGGAAATTAGTTCTGTAAAATTTAAGACCTATGGCAGGTATTTACCAGTATAAATAACAATCTGTCTTGCAAATTATTTTTCAACGGGACAACCGCCTGAAGATCAGTATGAACCGAGCAGTTATATGTAGATAACTAAAAATATGCGAACTCTTTTACTTTAGTCGATTTCACTATTGTTGCTTAAACACCAAAACGGATAGTTGCGATACCGGATATATATCAGTAACGAAGGGCGACGGAGGGCGGGTTAACAATAAATAACAGCCATTAACCCAATAACAAAGGGAGTACCCTCTAGAGATGCCAAATAAATATCAGTCCCGACTCTAACTCGGGTCACTACAGCATTTATAATTCAAAAGTTCTGTTTTTAATCAACTTCGCCTTTTATGTGCTAATAGTACTGTGATGATCCGAATAAGAAAATAAGAAGGGGGTAATACGAGGGAGTCCCAGTTTTGGGTCCCAATCAATAATAGTCCGTATCCCTAATAAGAGTCCGTAAGCAGATAGAGTCCCTAAACCCTATTTAGAGTCCATAAATGTCAATTATCCCTAACTGTAGCGCATAAATGACTCCAGGACCAAATAATTTGAGTTCGAAACTTTAAAGCGTATTTAAGTTTTGAAAGTACATTCTTTAGTACTTATAACCTTGCATTATACTTAGTGACACAAGGCAAATAAAAGTTTAATTCAACGGATAGTAGCAGTACCGGATATATCGGTAACGAAGGGTAGCGGAGCATGGGCTAAAAATAAATAACAGTTCGTAACCGAATAACAAGAGGGGTACCTCTGAAGATACCAAATAAATATCAGCACCCACTCTTATTCGGGTCGCTACAGTGTTTATAATCCAAAAAATTCTATTTATAAAAAACTTCGCATCTTGTGCACACAGTACAACGTCGATCCACGAAAACTAGGCTACACTTTTGAATTTTAGCTTGAATTATTTTAATTAATTTTGCTGCGCAAAATTCAAATATAAGAAAATATTATCTTTTTGGTTAACATATATGGCTACCGGTTCAAAATTCAACTTCTATCCAGTTATCAAGTTATATTTTTAACGTTTTTACTTCCCCGATTAAAGTTTTTTAATTTACTTCGTTGCCTAAAATATGTTTTCCATTTATGTTTTTCATATGTCGGGCACATTTTTATTCATTTTGACCACTCATTTAGACCTCTTTTTGGCTGTATGCAAGTCTCCACAATGTCGCAAACTCGTTGGAGCCCCATTATAAAGCGAAATGTACCCGGGAGTTATAATTCAAATATTTGACAGGAGCTTGGCGTTTGTATTTGAGGCAATTTTGCGTCGCTGACAAGTCAATTAAAACGTTTGGTCACTTTCTTTATTTTATTGGGTTTTCAAAATTTTAATTTTTGCATAAGAGTCAAAATGTTGTCGATCACAGCAAAGTGAACATTACCAAATCCAATCAAAACTTGGGAATAAATTTTTAATATTTTCAGGATAAAATTGAGGCAACTTTTTGCGAACAGTTTAGTTAAATTAATGAAATTTTTTGGCCATCTTAAAACATTAGCAGATAAACGAATGAAATTAAAGAAATAAACTTTCGACTTATTTAATCTAAACTGAGACAAAACATTGTTTCATTCGTTTAGGATAACGGAAATTTGGGAACTCTAATTAAGATTTATGGACTGTATCCATTTACGGACTCTATTTCGTCGATATGGTGTCTTTAGTGATTTGGATTCAATAGAGCGATCTTTTTTATCACTTCCTCAAATTTTACTTCGGTCACTGGTAATTAAATGTTTGAAATTTTCCTCTTCTGCTGGAAACTTTTAATTTTAGTATCTTTGTATATTTTTGGGCTATAGAAATTTCGTTATAAATTCTGTTTCGGACTTACTAAGCTTGCATAAACCATTGGCATACATGAAATAGACAACATAACCAGCTAAATGAAGCTTAAGTACTATAATTTGCGTTTTTTTGTGCCATAATAATTTATTGTTCTGCGCCGTTCGACATACACCAGGGCGAACCGGGTTTGGAATGTTTTCGTAGACAAATTAAAACTTTTTCCTGATTACAGAATTTTGAAAGATTACTAACAATTGTTTTAAATTGTGTACCATTAAGACATTTCAAAACACAATATCTTTCGTCCAAATTCGAAATTATTAAGTCCTAAGGTCAAAAGAATCATAGCTTGCGCGCATTTCGAAGTCGATTGTTGAAAGGGCAAACATTTCTCAAGTACGTCCCCTTTAAATGTATAAGCAAATATTGAGGAAAAGGGGGGGAACATAACAAAAACAACAGCTTCTGTCGCACACCCAGTGCTACTTCGCGTAATCAATGCCCGCAGCAAATTGCTCCACAAATTGCTCTGCTATTGTACAATTTTTTGGCTTTAAATTGCAGCTAATTGCAATGCATCGCACAAAACAAATGGAACCCACGTATGAAGGAGATGGGGATAGCACTTAACAAGACAACAACAGCCAGAGGTATTGTCACACACAAACAGCATTTTGTATCGATAAGAAAATTAAGACGTTAATACGAAGGCAAACTGCAAACTCTGTTCGGTCTCGCTCAGGCGCCGAAAATATGATATTTCTATTAACCAAGACAGTGCGTATAGCCGGCAATTTTACAACAAGAACCAACAGCAACAAAAATTATTAATTACATAGCTAATTTTCAAATGGCTCAAATTAAGCCAAAAATTATTAACTAGCTATATATAATAGTGCTTTTGTTTTACCAATCACACAAGTTGGTTCGCCAGATTCTTATTGGAATCGAGGAAGTGATGTGCTTGCGTGCGTGAGCGAATGTTGCAAAAATATATATTCCTAATTTTGCAAATGATATTTTGCGAAAAAATCCCATGACCTTTCGTTGATGGGACCCCTATCAATCGGAGCGCAGGCCAAGAGATATATCTCCATTAGCAAAGTTCGAGCGAATCCTTTAACTTTGCATCATTAATTTGGGTTGAAAACCAAAAGCAAATCTGAAACTGTTATCGGCGTGAACTTCTGTTCAAATTCAAGTTTTTTCAGCCAATATATATAGAATATGGTCGTAATCGTGTTATATATAAACATATTCTTACGCCGAAGTCTAAGCGCAGCAATGACCTTATAAATAAACCTAAGCGTAACACTGAGCTTATAGCTAAGCCTAAGTCTTAGCCTATAATGTAAAGCTAAAGTCTATTCTGTTGCAGTCCCGCAGAAAATGTTCCGCTACTGATCTTTTGATTTGCCGTTTTTGCAAATTCAATGATTATGTTCATCGCATTAAAACTGCTTCTGTGTAGCGGTTTTAAATATTCATCGGAAAAAAGATATTTAAGGGTTTGAACTTTTTGCTTCAAGTAATTTTACAGCATAAATAATCATAAAAGGACTGGTGTAGATAGAATTCTAGCACATCTAGTTTGCGACAGTATAAATTCGAAGAAAACAGTTACGAGCGGGCTTAGCAAACGAGATATTTTAAGCTTAGGCATTAACATAATCGCACCTTAAACTGTCTAGTTTTAAGCATTTTATACAATCAATCTATCCGTATCCATGTTCCTATGTATAGCCCACTGAAGACTAAACCAACGCGCTATTTGACCTATGTTTACTGGGTAAGTATTGATATATTTCTACTAGAAAATTATCTTAGAAAGTTGTTTAAAACTCAGTTTTAGCACAAATTTCTTGACGATTTAATAAATTCAAAATCTGTTACTTAAATGGACGAATAACTTAAGCAGTTTTAACTTCAAACCAAATCAATGTCATCATTCAGAATGAGAATATTTTGCGAGGGCAATGCAACCTATGCTTCATTTCTTAGGTTAAATGCTTTTTTTGTCGAAAATGTGCAATGATAAAATTTTGAAGTTTGTGCAAACAACGCGAACGTTATAGATCTCGCACAATTATTTTCGGCTAATTAGTGTGATTTACTATCGTCCATATCGTCGTCAGTTGTGCAAAAGCAAAAACCGTTGAGTGAAGAGAACTACAGTAAGACACGTCTCATTTAATTGAGGGAAATCTATGAAATGAACAAAATGAACCAATCGTATTGCGCATAGCCAGATCGGGTACAGGATTCTCTACGGTGAGGAAGGCCCATAGCTAGCACCACCTTGCTAGGGGAAGCTAAACATGTTTCAGGTGGGGCATGCAAGGGTTCTCGATGACTTACAAGCAACGTCGAAACTTTACTAGGGCGGGGCAGATTGTTATAGGGTGGTTGGCAGCCCTTGGCACCTTTTGGTTACGGGTTTTCCATGACTGTGCATTGAAAGGACGGATGGATGTCAGAGACAGTATAAATCTATTGTAGTGACCTTGAGCCCTTAACCTGATTTTAAGCAGATTACCTTTGCGAACAGAAGGTTACAAGCTCAATATTGAAAGGCACATAATGGTCATTTCGACGTCATCTGCTCAACCAATGGGAGATGTCCCCTCAAAATTTAAAAATCAAATCTTTCTATTAAGTGTACAACGCTAAAATTATGTAAGGCTGTATCGTATTCCATAGATTCCCCCCACGCTATATATAATGGATCAGCTGCTACGCCCATATGTTTTAAGTATTTCTCGTTACATGGTTTCATATCTGCTGGGCATAACTCATACCTACTGCTCCGTTGAATAAACTTGCAGCCGAAGCGTTCAAACACTCTAAATTCATGCGTCAATATCTACGGACAGTTGCAACGCTACTCTACCCAGTTTCAAAATCAACTTGCTTCTACGCTACGACACATCATTTGATCAGCTTTGATTTCCTATGCGACGTGACGTTATAATGCGAATTATGAAATTTCAACTCTACTGTCAACTGATATTTAACTAAAAATTAAGCATAAAAATTTCAATTTCTAAGAATTGACATAAAATCAGATCGAGAGCCTCGCGAGCTAAAAACGCCAAAATTTCAGCGATTCGCTAGTATATACACACAGCAATAGTTTTGTAACAGAACAAAACTCGATGATCACTTTGAGCCACTGGCGGAGGAATGCCGGGCCATTTAGGCCAAGGCGTGCCGACACAGACTAAACCTAAATGTTGTGTTAAGATTTAGTCCTAAAATTGTGGCCATTCGTACAACTCGATGATCACTTTGAACCACTGGCGGATGAAAACCGGGCCATTTAGGCCAAGGCGTGCCGACACAGACTAAACATAAATGTTGTGTTAAGATTTAGTCCTAAAATTGTGGCCGTTCGTACCTGCGCTTGTTTAATGGATAATCATTGATTCTTCGCTTAAAGACATGCCGAAATTTTGTTTGGAGTGGTTTTAATTTGAAAAACCGACACAGTATTGGGAAAATTTTAACCCCCATTAGAGAATTTTCAACTTTGCTTGCAAATCAACGAATACCTTTATATGCCCTACGGAAAAAAGTTTAGCGCCACTAGTAAGGTGAGCTGGCTACGGGCGTGAGTAGTTGGTGTACACTTAAATTCCAGTATCTGTAAAGGTACCTATATATATCCTAGTCCTTTCAAGTATATTTACAAAAATTAATCAAATAGGCATACCATGATACGTTCTAAGCAGTTGCACTTGCATTTATTTTTCAAAATTTTCATTTGGAATCACAATTGAAACAACTTTTAATTAACGAAAAGACATCAAATACTACAAAAAAGCAACGTGCAACGCAATGCGAACACAGGAACTAAGAAAGTTTGCAGCATCAAGTAGGTACAGCAAAATATAAGACAACGCGCTACAGCAGAGATTAAACTGGGGGCATGCGGCCACCCTACACGTTCCATGGGGCCTCATGAAAAAATCTTGGCGCATCTGCCCTGCAAAAATAACTGTTGTATAACAAAATTAAAAGCATTTCATTGCAATTTTATGCTGACTACGGTGAATTCTGCTTACTTAATTTTACCCTAATAGAGCATCATTTCAAATTTCATATATATGTATGTGAGTATGTATGTATGTACACATAATTGAATATGAGCATACAGTGGCGGATCCAGGATCTCAAAATGGGGGGGGGGGGCAAAATTTCACAGGTAATAAACTTACTTTTGACCCACACACAAACCACGAACTATTGTCACAAAATTGCTATATAATTTTTGTCGAGATGCTGTTGGGGGGGCACGGCCGGGGTGGTCCCCCCATGGATCCGCCAGTGGGAGCATACGTTTCGTTTTCTTGAAAATTCCCTGCATGACTATAGTGTCTCGAAATGTTTTGCACCGCTTGTATCGTTTTCATTAAGTGTAGCCCACGCATAGCACAGTGACTTTAGCTGAAGATATTATTCATCAAGAAAATTCAGGTTCAAGTCAAGTTCATCTTGCCCTCCTTAACCTATCACAATTTCAGATTCCAGTCTTCAGTTCAGTCCAACCGTTGTCGAAACCTAAACCCGTATACCAAAGCTATGCTCTACGCAACAGGCATAGCAAAGTACCCTACCACTGATAAACCCTAAAGAACCGATTTGGGATTGTTTATACCAGTTGTCCATGTTTGCAGTGTCGCAACCAGGCGTTTTTATTCAAGGTGTTTGGGTTTAAGCAGCAGGGAAGATTTCGAAACTTTCCGTTCGAGAGTGAATGCCTGTTTAACACCCACCCCCGCAGTTGGTTCCCAGCATGCTGTCGGGCGAAATTTTTCGACCAAGTGATCATTCAACTATTATTGACCACAATTTGACTTGAAAGGGCGGGATCAGTAGTAGGTATTCCAGATGTTGTTCTTGTCGCCGTAGTTGCAAGCGATAAAGTTGTTGCAACACTAGCAACACAACACTGTTGAACAGTCGCAGTAATAGAATGTTGTTGACTATCAGCAGAATTGTATTGCATTTGTTGCTTGGCAACATTTTGTTGCGTAGCGGCATTTTGTTGTGGCGACTGACGCTGATGCTCGACGCTGCTTGACTGATTTGGCGATGGCTGTAGTTGAATTTCATTGGATGATTGTTGCTGTTGTTGTTGATGATGATGTTGCGCAGCGGCAGCGGCGAATGCAGCAAAATTTGCTCCAAGAACGATATCTTGTGGTGTCGCGTGACTGTGCGGTGGCGGCCCGAACGCTCCAGCGCCGTACATTGCTGAGAATAACGGTTTAGCGGCCTGTGCAAGCTTCAGCTTTTCAAGCTCAGCTTCTTGTAAGCGTTTGGCTTTGGCGCGACGGTTCTGAAATAAGAAAATTTAACAAAAAATATTTTGGAGATGAAAAAAATTGAAAATATATTGGAACATTTTTGTAAAAAAATTATTTGAAGTAATCAACGAGCTTAAACTAATTTAAAAAAGTTAATTTCTGCAACTATTTTGCTGGTCCACCTTTATACTTCCATTGTATTTAACAGAGTGATTTTGTTTTTCTTTATATTTATAGAACAGTTGTTAAATTTATTTAAATTTGGTTGTTCTAATTTTGAAATATATAATTAAAAATTGTAAGGTACTGTATCGAGTTGCAAAATGACATATTCAAATATATATAGGAAAAACATTCTATATATGACTAATTACCTAAACCCACACAGAAATTACACATTTAAAAGCTTAATTTCTTAAAAATTAAGACTGCACAGCTGTCTTTTAATTAAAAATGAGGTCAAAATCAACAAAATCCGCGTTTATGCAAATTTTATTACACATTTTTGGTTAATTTGTGTCGCATTTAGGTGTATAAAAACATTACTAAAGTGTTAGATTTAAGCAAATGTTGCGGGTAAATTAGGGTCAAAATGACTGCATATGCTCAAATTGAGTTAAAACAGATGTTTTTCTATTATGTAATTGTATGTTCTATATATATATATGGCAAAAAGTACGCTACAGACAGTAAATTTACAAAAATACGTTGAATAAATTTTTAAAAAGTCACAATTTATGATTTACACCCTTTTCTTCAAGAGTTAGATGAGAACCATGATTTGAGGGACCAGGCGATGCTTAGAAGACCATGAGATTGGTTAAGCCGGACTTGTCAAGTTTAGATTCCAAACATTCTAATGAATATGGGTTCCGTCTGAATTATCTTTGAGGCGCTTTATACAACAGAGCCCTGGATTCGAGTTAATAGAAGCGGATTCACGCACGTGAAACCCGAAACAATATATACGTCGCATAATTTCAACAGAAAACATTAGTTACTTAAATTCATGTTCGATTGCCCTTACAACGTTTCCATGTAATAAGTTAGAAATTTAGTTGAATGTTTTAGTAAATTTTTGCAACAATATTAATGTTTAATCAATAAAACATTATTAGGATATCCAGATGGCCAGCGTATTCCCGAAGACAAGACTTACTGCCCTACAAAAAACACACGCGAGTCAGCGAATAAAATTTGTTATTGAGGCGACCTTGATATAATTTTCCGGTCAAGCAACTTGCGCCTTGTGTACTCGCCGTACAGTTTTGACGCCAAAAAAATTGCAATTCAAGCCTCGACAGCCGACCCGTATGATTCGAACAAGAGCGGCAGCAGTAGCAGCAACGACAACAATAACAACAACAACAACAACAACAACAACAATAATAATAATAATAATAATAATAGCAGCACCACCAACAACAAAAAGGTTAACTCAATTAATTTTTGCCGTTTTATAAAATTAAATTTAAAATTTTATAAAGTTTTTAATACCCGAAATTTTGTCAAGGTCTTTTTTGTGTATCAAATGTGACACACAATGATTGATGCTGTGTATCGCAAGGATTAATCGCGAAGCCCCTGGACAATCGAGAGGCAAGTAAATCTTGCAACAAACCAGTTATAAAAATTCGTCAGTATTTCGGCATTGTTCGCCTGTAGGGAATAACTGGAAAACTTATTAGACGCACAATTACGTTTGCAACATAATTTGTAATAAAAATATATATAATATATAAAATTGTAAAATAATTGGGGCACTGTTATACTACAAAATTAATTTTGGTTACCCTGGATATTTAATTCCTTGCTTGGATTCACTTGCCGCAGTTTTTTTTGAAAATTTGGCTGTAAATGCTAAAGTTAAAATTTTTTTGTTGCACCGGTTTGTTTAAAGCCAAGTTGAGCCATAATTGAAATTTGAAACCACTTTGATAAACTGCATTCGCTACTGGTAAAACGGTCAATTCTGAATCTTAAAATTGACACAAAATTGTGCTGATTATTAACATGTATATGATCAGTGGTATGGCCCAGAAACCATGGGTGTCCATGAGAACCGTTGTGACCAAAACTGCATTTGTGATTATTTGTAAACCGTACCCACATCAGGTGTTTTAAGTTAAACTTCAAAATGTCTGGGAATATCAATTTCGTTGAATCACAATTGCTTTACGGTATATGTACCTCTTTGGTAAACGGCTGGTGATACGCAATAGTTTACTATTTGAAAGAATTATCAACTAAATGTTGTGAAATCATAAATAAATTCGTCTATTTCTGAAATTACCACAAATTTTTTTCTAAACCTACACGTAACGTAGGGACAATTGTGTTGATTTTGAGACATTAAATATATATCTCGCTTGATGAATTAAACTAATTTGTGTCAAATTTTAAATTAATAACATAGTTTTTGTTCAAATGCATGCACATTAATACTTGTGTTTTGATAATGCACAGGTTGCAAATATTGCTTGCACGCCGAACAGCAATTTAACCCAAACATTTTGATATATATATAATATATATAAATATATATTATATATATATAAATATATATATATATATATATATATATATATATATATATATATATATATATATATATATATACTGCGTCAGGCGTATAATAGTACAAATTGATTTTATGTAGAATAGCAATCCTTAGGGATAAAATTTATTCAATTAAACACTAAGCAACATAATATTAATGGATAAAAATTAGACTTCTAACCTTTATTACCATGATCACAATGAGGGTAGTTTTAAAATTAAACTCAACAATCAATATTGGCCTATTTATATATATACAACAGAGAGGCATTACGGATTAATGGAAATTAATCGTATTTTTTGAAGCCCACCGCAACGCATTAAAGAATGCTGCTTATCTGTTCAAGAAGGAACATAGAACTAACATAGCGTCTGGGTAGATAAATTCAGGTTAAATAAAAATATCGGATTAAAGTTTCTTCTAAGATTAAAAAAGTTGGCCAATATCTACGAGAGGGTTTTAATTGATCGCACGTTATCCGGTCAATAATGTTTAATTTTCAAGACCGTCACCAGGGTCTTATTACCGAATAGTAAATAATGTGATTGAATTGTTCTTGCAACTTTCCATCTAAAGCCAGCTAATCTAGTAGGCATCCTGCTGTCACAGATGGATTGAGTCTTATGGTATTACGAACAAAGACAATGATATTAAAAATTGACTTACCTGGAACCAAATTTTAACTTGTGTTTCGGTCAAACTAAGTGATGCTGAAAATTCTGCACGTTCTGCGATGCTCAAATATTGTTTTTGACGAAACTTTCGCTCCAACGCAAGCAGTTGCTGTGTTGTGAACGGCGTACGTGGTTTCCGGTTGGTTTTGTGTTTTCGAAGCAAACATTTTCCGCCCAGCGACGATAGTTTTGCGTCGGCTGAAAAGCGAAAAATTAAGCATAACATAATCATAAAGAAAATAAATAATATATAATAACAAAACAAACCATTGTATAAAACACGGCCCGAAAAGTAGTACAGGCATATTCCTCCTAAGCTTAAGTCTAAGCAAAAGATAAGCTTACATCTAAGCCTAAAAATTAGCCTAAAGCTTAAGCTTACCCTGTTGCGGTCCCGCGAAAAAAACAGTCCGCCCCTGAACTACACATGTGCCAAAAGCTATAAAATTGACTGCAACTAGTATATTTACGCGAGGAAGTTGTTGAAGTGCGGGTTTTATTCATTTAATTTAGCTGCAAATCTGACAACACTGAAAACAGAGAAACAGTGACAACTTCTGGACATGGAAAAACCTGTTTAAATTTTAAACACCATCTTACAAAGTGACATTGGGTACCACATATGCTTGACAATTCTTTACCTTTTGATCAGCTCATGACTCAATTTGTACTCAAAAGCTTCGCCAAGCCAGCTTACGACTTATCTTAACGAAACGCTCTGCATACGTTTGAGAATACAAACAATGACACAAATTTTCAATTACTATTTGTTAACTTACGTGAAGCCGAACGATCACCAGGCAACCAGCTGAACTGTGAGAATCCAAGTGCGGCCGCGGCGGCAGCAGACGACGCCGCTGAATGCGGTCCAAAACCGGCCGCGGTCAGAAACGATTGTTGTGCTGAAGTATTTAGTAAAAAGTTAGATCCAGGGTGGGTGAAAGGTGGTGGAAACATCATAGCAGGAGGTCCCAGTGACGTCTGATGCTGTTGACTAACTGACGGATCGGCGCCGACACTTTGGTTGGGACCAGGTTGAGAGCAAAACGTAGCAGCGTTGTTCAGCTCGAGATTAGTCTGAGGAAGTAGCTCGGAGTGAGGGGACGTGCAACTAGCTGGAGACGTTGTTTGAGGTGAATGGCGGGCGTTGCAACCTGAGGGGGATTCTTCGTCAAACGGACCGTTTTCTGGCGTTGGAGTAGGACTAGATTGCTCAGGCTTGATGCTAGACGCACGATCAGGTAAAGCTGCTCGGCAGTTTCTTGGAGACCCACTTGCGGATGTCGTTTTACGGATTGAGGCAATAATTGCTGCGTCTGTCGTGGTTCTAAATACCTGGGTACCTGAGGGTAGAGTCACTAGGGGTGGTACGCAGTTGCTACCAGTAGGAAACGCTTGTTCAAATCCAATACTCCCCCGACGGGGGCTGTCGGGAGAATGCTCAAGTTGCCTAGGACTAGTCAGCGAGGGACTTTTTGTTGAGTGAACTGAACTCGAACTTGAGGTCGAGGGCGATATCAGTGCTTCGACGCTGAACGCTAGCTTAGCTCGGGGTTTTGCTGGCGCTGGTTTTGACACCTGGGTGCCAGATATCGAACAAGAGGTACTCGGACCGTTTAACATAGCTTCGGAAGATAAATCGGTTGAATGGGAATTATTTTGAACTACAAACGGTATAAGCGGAGCTGCGGTCGCACCAGAGGGAAGAATACAAGACGCAGTCTGAGCTGTCATTTAGTGGTGGATATATTTGGCTAGCAGCCAGTAGCTTGTACTGTAGATATTAAATATATGAGATCTTGAAAATGTAAACACAATTGTCATTCCACCCTTCTATAATAGCATTTTTGGCACTTATGTAGTTTCGCCTGCCACTACGCAAATGTGGGGGTGTCATTTTCACTCGTAACACAAAAATGTTTTGTTTCCCGGATTAAAACTAGTTTAATTATAGTGCGAAAATTCGTCGCCGGACAACTCATCAACCGACCCCATATGATCCGAAATTTCATTGACTCAACAATTTGTCGTCTATCATTATGCTTAGGTTTAGGCTTAGGATTACGCTTAGAATTGTGCTCAGTCTGATTCAAACGCTTTAGGACACTGATGGGCGACAAGTTGCCGGGTGACGAATAATCGTAGATTCATAACAACTATAAACAGGAAAGCATTCTTTCCCTGCATATAATAATATGTGAATAAATAAAACGTCTTTAGACAGTCGAAATAACTTGAAAACATAATTTAAAAACCAAGCTAAGAAATTTAGAAAAAAATATCTAAAACAACTGTTTTTGTGTTCGTTGGTTTATGCGAAACTTAAAATTGTGTACATGATGACGTTTGCTAGTAAAAATACCAGGTGTTATTCATGAGAATTGAATAACAAATTGCAACGATACAAACAACAATTAATATTTTTGTTGATGTATCTTTGCTCTTAATATAAAATTTAAGTCAAACTCATTCACAAAAAGCAAACCTTTCGAAGCAAAATGAAAGTATTGGGGGTACAAAAGCGAAACTAGGGTAAGGGGCTTGGTCCACAGATTTCTTATGTAATTAGAATTCTTTATTGTGAAATATTTATGCGTAAACACGCTGTCGTATTGAGCCGCTTGAATGGTTTTTCAGCTGTATCTTAACCAATATTTTGGTTCAACTTCTGATTAATTTTCGACGCGCTTATAGTAAAATATGATGTTAAAATTAGTCAACATTTGTTTGAGTTTTGCATTTGAGAAAAGCAAGCTCTTGCACCGGTGCACTACTGGTTTAATGCCTTAACTTTAATTAGGAGAAGTATGAAAGAGCCAAAAAGCGGAATACGTAAGTAAACACTACATCTTGAATTTTTCATAACGCCCGAATTTCGGGTATATACCGTTCACAATGGTTCAATAATTCAGTGTTTTCAACAACAGACAGTAGCATTCTTCTTACTGCACTTCTGTGCTCGCTTATCAACTTAAAAACTCTTCGACTTAAGAAATTTGCTAAAACATATATATGCGGGGTGTCACGTTCGCTTCGAAGTCACGTTGAACTTTTAGTTTTGCGAATCCAAGTTGAAATTATGCATTTTCGTTGACTGAAATTTCAAATTTCAACTCAAAAGTCAAGGCGGCACCTTTTATGCCAAAAGTTTCACCTTTTTAAATACTGACATCCCACAAGACACAGTGTTGAACGGGGGCGTGCAAAGGGAGCAGATGGAATATAAATCTCTGTGTAATTTCTGAAAAAACAACAAATAAAGAATTTCTAATAGGCATTGCAATAAACCTTGTAAATCCTCGAGGTAACAAAAATTCAAACACGTGTGTTCTTGAAATTCAACTAAATCAAGATATGCCCTCCATGAATAAAATTCCAGCTACGCGACAGGCATTGAACTAATTAATCAAAGGTGTTGAAACCGTCGGGTTAAGTTCAAAAGTTGCACGCTCAATTTGCGTAATTCCGTAAAGTATATATACGCAGCTCAAACATGTGAATGTATAGGCGGACTGTATGTTATGAGAACATAAGATAATTCATAGACAAGCACTTGATATACTAATTATTTTTCAAGATAAACAGTTAAAGTCAAAATATAACCAAAGTTTACGCTTGTTCAAAACCACCCAAACCAGGGTCGCAGACAGATATATTTTTCAAAATTTTTTACTTTAAGCTCTAGTGAAAGACTAAAGATAACTATCAAGAAATTAGCTGAATTTTGAAGCTCAGCTATTGATTGGAATGGAAACTACCAAGACATATACATATTGCCAATCACTTCACAGATTTTTACAATTATGCCAGCTCTAATAAAGTTCATTTCTTGTTGCAATAAGTTTTTATATATACAAACAAATTTAGTGATATATTTCTGCAGTAAAAAATCTAGTAGCCGTAGTTGCACATATGTGCGACTTCATTAAATTACGCATATTTCAAACAAACATTTTCACATTATGTAAGTATGCAATCTCAAACTACAACCACTACATGAATGCATTTCTTAAATTAGGCTTTTTACGGTTACAAAACTGGTCAATGAATCAATGCGCTGGAACAGTGGCCAAAAATACGTATGTGGGGCGTTCCAGCTTTAACAATATAGATAGATATATATACAAAAAAATATTTAGAAAAATATCGGTGCACAAAATTGATTGAACCAAAAAGTTACAATAATTTCATCGCGCTACCAACGGTAGGTGCTACGACACATTTGAGAACACACTGACCGTTGATCGAATTCATTTCTTGATTTCTTAATTGAAATGAGGTCTGTTGTCATTAAATCTCGCCGATAGAGATAAACGCCTTACGAAAGCTATGTGGCGTGTTCCGCCGGAAATTACATTTAAGCAGACTGGTGTCGATCTTCTAAACTGAGACTCATCTTTGAGAGACAAACGGTCAAAATGATCTTTTAATTTAAATGTTCGTTGATTGCTTTTACGACCTGATCAGAGGTTTTAGAGAACGGGACTAGCAAGTAAGTGACGGTGAAGGATCAAGGCAACCACTACCGGTGTGGGCCCAGCTTCGAAAAAAACGACTAAAATATTGGTTGTTCAGTTGAACTGGCAATTCAGCTGAATTGAAAAACAGTTACAATAATTCAATGCGGCAACATTTTCAACGGAACATTAACTCAATGTATGAATGAGTGTACCGTGACCCCTATGGTAAGCCCACTCGATACGTCTCCGGCAAATGAAACCGGAACCAAACCATTTGAATTATACCCCGAGATTTGATTTTAGAGCCATTTACGACGAGTGATAATAGCGTAACTTTTGAAATTTTGAACCGAATCTCAGTTCGACCGTTTGAAGTAGTGAGTAATCTAAATTCAATTTAAAATCTGACAATCGTAGTTGAGTTGACATAATGGGATGTTATTAAGTAAATAAAAGTGGGTTTTTGGAGAGTTTGTAATTAAGGTGCAACCATGATGATAGCTTGGATTCGGGTTAATGTATTAAATTTTAGGCGAATCATATTATGTAATGGGAATTTTAAATTGAGGGTTGAACTATCAAAGTTCACATCGTATCATTTGCATGCGTCACCGCGAGGTCAAGAGCGTCCGCAGAAAATTTCATTTGGGGGCACCAAATAATTTTTGGGGCCCTCCTACAATTGCAGTTCAAGATTGTTTACTTTTACACATAGTCTCTTGGGGGGAACCAGCCAAATTTGGGGGGCATGGCGTCTAAATGTCCGCCCTTGGAGACCTCTTTGCGCAAGGATTGCTTAAATAAAACAATAGTTAAAGATTTCTATTTAATAGGGAAATTTAATTAATAGCTGTATGGGGCTTTAATTGATATCTGAATCATACAGTTCCCACCCTATATATGAATCTAATAACATTTTAATTGTATACCACCTAGAGGGGGGTAACTATTGACTCGGACGTTTCACTTAAATTTTTTAAAATCATCGCAGAAGCGCCGTTCAGCACAAGAATAACTTTCATTGCTAACACATTTGAACTTCGACTCAGCATTCAAAACTTGAAAAACCAAGCCACATATTCTCTGACAAATTCAATATTAAACAAGATTATCGATTAAATATTGAACAAAATCACCAGCTTTGACGTCGAAATGTCTAATTAACTAAAACTAAAGTGTGGTCTTAAGTCTTTAAAACCGCTCCGCCTATATATATAATCTTCCTACAGGGTCATTCCGTTGTAAACTCGCTAAACTGAGCACAAAGTGCAACAGATGGGCGAAATCCACTTTCGATCGAACAAAAAAATTAGACAAATCTAAATTTGGTCCTCTACGCCACAATCTACCGTAACCTGTATTTGACTGGTCGATCAGTGGCTTAAATTAGGCCACAGATGGCTTTCTAAAACAGCGTTACAGAAATGGCGTTTTAGGCATATATAAACGGCTGGGTTAGTCCAATAGGCTTTCAATATGCAATTCATGCTGCTGGTTTTGCAATTCACAGTTCGTTGGGATCGCGTTGTCAATTTTAGAAAATCAATTTCTTTTCGAATTGGGAAAATACAGTTTTATCCTCTTTTGTCGGCAATAATAATAGCAATAATGTTGTAAAATTGCTCCAAATTTCAAATGTGAAATCTGTTATTCAAAATCCGAGGGGGTCGATATTGCTGTACTGGTGTGTGAACATTTGCTTTTGGGAACAATTTTCTGTGGATATATAATTTGCACACATAACAAAGAAGTCCCGGAACCAACAAGTGTCAATAAAAGGGTGGCCAATGTTACTTTTAGGGCCGTAACAGTAGATTATGCGTATTTCTAAGCTAATAGGCCAAAGCCTAAGCGATTGCAAAAGCGTATCCCTAAGCCAAAGCCAAAGCCTAAGCCTAAATCTAAGCAAAAAATGTAATCTATAATATAAGCCTACTCTTTTACAGACCCACCAGAAACCCGGACACGGTCCTAAAAGTAACATGGGTCAAGAGGGTTATAAAAATTCTTACTTCTAAAGCCCTGATAAACCTGTGATTTATATAAATTAGAGCATTAGCGTTAGCCTGAAGCCAACGGACTTTTTTTATTCCGAAATTACATCCTTTAAAATTTACTTAACCATAGGGGGACCAGAAAAATTTAATGAACAAAAAGAACTTAAGACGGCCAATCTATATATTGAAAAGTTTACCTTACCTTTGTTTGAGCTAAAAATTTTAAAATTAAGAAATAATCTCCCGAGTTTTGCACTTGTATGAAGCGGCATGCCTCATTGAGGGGCAAAATGTAATACGCCTCGTCCCGTCTTGGTTCTATTGGGCTCTACGCTTCTACTTGCACCTCTAAGTCAACAACTTTTGGGCGGGGGGTCCATACGGAAACTATGCGAAAAATACAATTGATACGTAAACCCGTACACCAAACACCCCAAAATTATAATCACATATAAATCGATTAAGAATAAATTATATAATCAATTACATAAAACTAAATTGAAAACCACGACAAACCTACTGGTTTTAATAGGCCCGTAGCCAGCCCTACATGAAATGGGGCAAAACTGATTTGAAAATAGTCACACGGTTGTTTCACAAGACTTATACAAAGCGAAATAATAATTTTGCAGTCGAGCGAAAATTTTCAGAGATGCTGAAGATTTCTGCCCTCCCGCCTCTCCGGGCACCGGGTTGAAAATCGGCTGAGCGGCTCAATTAAACAAAGCTCGTTTAATACTGCGAATAGCGGACGAATATATAATAATGTTAACAACTACAGCTGAAATCTGCATTTCAATTAAAAACGAAACGCTGAATCGTTTAGGCGTTCAATTGAATATTAAATTGGTAGTTGACAATTATGCAAATTAGGTTAGTAGCTGCTCGCTCACTGGGAGTCTCAAATGAAACCGGGGTCCACGGAAAGATCAGAGGCGGAAAGATTGTCTGCTGGATTGTCATAAAGCAAACTTAAGCTTTAGATATATTTTCGGTCAGGCTTAAACTCATTCTTACGCTTTAGGCTAAGGCTTTATAGACTTACACTGAGGAATATGCTTATACTACTATTACGGCCCTGTTTTATACATTGGCCAAAACCAGAGTCGAGATGGACAAAGAATTAAGGTTGGATTAATTTTAAATGAGTGCGCATATTCATAGCTTTGAGTATAAGTAATGTAACCAAGTATATATACTGAAGATTTCTAAATAAAAAATTTGACACTCATCTCCCAGCTTCGAGCCGTTTTTGGATCCGCTCCTGTGTAAAGCCAACTTTGGTTTGGCCAAGTAGTTAACCATCGAATAGGCGGCCCGTGTTATTTTAAGGGGCGTCCAGGGTTCCGGTCGGTCTATAAAAGAGTATGTTTACATTCTAAATCACATTTTTTGTTTAGGCTTAGGCTTAGAAACACATTTTTGCAACGCTTAGGCTAGGAATACGCTTAATCTACTTTTACGCCTCTAAAAGTAACATTTGCCGATTAGTGTTATAGCTTTACTGCGGCAAACGCGAGGTCATGTTACTTAGAAATCACTACCCAGAATATCCTATGTGTTGCCAGCGGAAAAAATTCATATAATCGAAAATTTTTATTTACTACCTAACATGGCTGCGAAATCCAACTTAACGTCTATAACCCAATTTCGATTTTAGTGGAACTTATTTCGTTTAAAATTTAAACCCGAAATTACACGTAGCACAAAGACAAAAAAACGTCACTAGCGATTAGAGATACAAATTGCAGGGCGCAATCGAACAAATGAGTGTTTTTGAACGACAACAACAAGAGTTGCCTGCCGACTATCACCACACTCTACTCAAATGACAACAACAATCTGCTGTGTGAGTCTCAAAATGTTGTGTACCAAATTAATTTAACATCAATCATTTGAGAATTTCAACATTGAAATAGAAATAACAGAATGTGAACAAATAAAATTCAAAGCTAGCTGAGGAGCTCAATTTTGATTCGTTAGCTGATGCCAGCGTTAACAGTGTTACCGAGTTCTGATTGGATAAAGTAGTCTGGTGTTGAGCGATGCTTTATTGTTATTGGCTGAGAGTAACTCGAATAATGATTTGATTGGTGAAATTAGCAAATGAATGGTTTTGGTTCATTTTTGCACCGAATTAAACCTAAAATAAATTTTTAGCTCAAAAAAAGCTCTACAGAGAGGCTCATCTTGTCGAGAAAGAAATCTCATGAATAATCTCTGCCTCTCAGTACACATTGGTGGCAGATTGACCGCGAGAGGATATTTTTTGGAAGGAAACATTGTCCATGAGATGAATTTTGGGACCAAAAATTGTTAAACAGCGCAAAAACTTGTTCACGAATTTGGTGACTTCGAAGTTTTAACTTTTTGGTTTCTATGCCGGTCGGTTCAGGTTTAGAGTTTCGGTGTAGGCTTTTTGACTTCGGGATTATTCATTCGTTAAGACGAATGGTGAACATAAAATCATGAATTTGCTGGACTTAGGCTTAAGTATCGAGCAGTCAACAACATCATTAAGTTTGTGGATCCACACGCTGAATCGCACTGTAATAGGCTCAAGCACCGGATCAAAAATATGGTGGGTTGCAAATGCGCGTCTTGAAACTGGTATTTCCAAGAGTTCATGTGGCGGAATCGTTTTAATGACAATGCCTTTCGGAGTGTGTACGAACAAATTGCACACTTTTACCCATTTCAATCGGCAAAAATTGCAACTTATTCCAGCACTCCTTTCACGGACTACTAAAAACAGATGGAAAGTTCAGGGGAGTAGATTATGTTTGAGTGGAATTTGGGTGTGGGAATTGTACATGAAAGCAATTTCGGAGTATTATTGTTGAGATTCGAAATACAAGCCAAACAGCAGTACGTGGGTGGAATGTTTAGCTTATGAAATCGGTAACTTAGCGGTTGCGTTATCAGCTTTGCTATTTGATTTTATAAACCAGTGGTTCAGTATCCTGGATACTGAAGCAAAAAAGCTTTAGTACCCATGCAACAATACCCCCTCAAAAGTTACCCGGTGCTCGAATGATATTGTGGAAGTTCCAAACCGTAGAATTGTTTATGCTCAATGTGCTAAAGAACCACATGAATATGAACATGGGTCGAAACTGATTGGAATAACAAAATTTTAAGAATAAATTTGGTTATCGTTAACTAACTATACCCCAAACCCCAAATTAGGGGGGCGGGCGCCCGACCCTTTGGGGCCGTTCTTGACCAACTAAATGTTTTATCACGGACCATGAAGTTATAGGGCTATGAATGATTTGATTGGGGGCGCCCTCAGAACTGTTAAGGGGGCGAATATCTTAACGCCGGCCCTGCTATCACCGTAAAGACTAATGTTTTTAAAACATATCAATGTGTTGCTTTACATTGATCTATTTTTTAATTTTAAACAACCTTCCAGTACAACAAAAGACAAATATGAAATATCTCTCAAATTATATATAGACTGTCGTCAATTACCCGCAAATATTAAAAACTGCTATCGGTTCGGTCTCAATCGCATCATACTGCTGCAGCTACCATCATCACCGCCAGTAAACTGCAAAAATTGCAGTTTGCAAAACGATTTTGCAAACATATGGGCGATCAAACTGAGCGTTGATGTTCAATTTCAACTCCATATGTGACGTTAACACGAACACTCACTTTCAAGTCAAACCCGAGGAGAAACTATCCGTTCATTGACGAGCGAATCTGTTCGTGAAAATTAATATATTGAAATTTTAAAATATTAATAAATTGAAATATATTTCAACAAATCACGACGACTTTAACTAAACGGCTCATCAAATAGCATTTCACGCTTGGAAACGTCTATTATTCTCGGGTTAAAATTGACGAAATTTAGTCGGACTGACCTTTGATCTTTAGACTCGCAAAAAGAACAAATAAAGCTAACCATATGAGCTATAGTCACGTGCTTCTCAGAAATCATATATATGTCTAAAGAGATTACTTAAACAATTATACCATGATTGAAATTAAATGTATAGATATATAGTGCTTATTACACTGGTTGCACTTGACCGGCTAAATAAATAGTTAAGCTTATTATTGAATTAAATTTACAATCCAATGTTAGAGGTGCTGAACGGTAGTGGCGTAGGTACCGAAGAATTTGAGTTGGCAGGAGCACAAACCGAAACCGCTTGCTTTCAAATAAAATGGGAAAATAAGTAATTTGTTATCGATTTATCAATATGCCCATGTTTTTACCTGAC
This sequence comes from Enoplolaimus lenunculus, assembly GCA_030248215.1. NCBI lineage: Eukaryota > Metazoa > Nematoda > Enoplea > Enoplida > Thoracostomopsidae > Enoplolaimus > Enoplolaimus lenunculus. The sequence goes on along the minus strand of JASANG010003115.1, from coordinate 27,907 downwards.
AAAAATGTTTATTAGATTGACGGGCGCAGCGAAGCCGGTTCAAACAGCAAAACCGTATAAATCCAGCAAAACACAGAGCCACGTTAGAAATGGAGGAACCGCGTGTTAACGAACGTTTATTTTAACCAAATAATACAAACTCACACCATCGCAGAATTTTTGTCAAGTTAGATATAAGTAGGGCATGCCCTCTTTCTAACTTTTCCTTTATTTGGGCGTATTGCACACATTCAATGATTTTGTCAACTTGGCTGTGTTTGTACTATTTATACTAAATGCATATTGTGTCGTGCTTTCGGTCCAAATAAACTTCTTGTACTTCTTGTATTTCATAAAATGACAGACAACCGACATGTAAAAATTGCTGTATTCATAGTGCTAACTGATTTCAATATTCAATTTTTTAAATTAAATCGATTCTACCGGAAACTGGTTGTTTTTTGGCCTAAAAACTAACTTTTCCTTATTCAAACAGGTTCCTGTTATGTATATCGAAGCTGATTTGCGTGGGCTTACATCGTGGAACATTTTGGCACATTTTTTAGAATGACGTGCAGTTATATTTGGGCCGCGCTTGTTGAACACCAAGAAACCGGAAAAAACTGATTATGGTTTTTATATCAGACCTTCATTAGTGCTTCTTATGCCAAGACTCGCCCCCAAAAGCGTCAGATCTCTACACAAATCTTAACGTCTATTTCCAAACAATCAGCCCAATATTGCAACTGCGTCAACATGCAGATGCAATCATGAATATGCAAATGCAATCTCGTTCAGCAACTTCAATCTAATTTTTGATTACGTAAACTGTAAATTAAAATTTAAGTATATTTCTCATTCTGTTATTACAGCATCAAGTGCCCTGTTGTCTCTGAGATTTATAAGAGACCAAACCAACATTTGAAATTTTAACCTCAATTGACTAGTGAATGGTACTTTTAGCTAAAATTGCAGAAATATTACTTAATTAATTTCAAGTAAAATTATATTACGTATATATACATATGTATATATATTTATTTATTTAAGTTTGAGGGAGTACTCAAGTATCTACGTGTGGTCGTTTTTATGTCTTATATATCGGGATTATCTAATTTGGGTAAAATCTTTGAGATTATTTTGCGACCGAGCTATATTAGACAAAATTTGATTATAGCCCAGGGTTGCAAGAAATTTTGTGGCACAGTTGACGAAGTTATTGCAAACGGCGCACGTAGGTTTGAATCAGAGACTGATCAACAGTAGCGTTTTCTTTTATCATGCAGCTCAATATTATAAGTACGTGGTTGAACCGAGATTTAGGTGAATCAATTCGCCGGAATTCTGGTCAAAAATCAACTGAAACCTAACCTGAATTATCGTTCAACTCAAAGTTGAAAACTTTCGGCTGGCAAAGATGCGAACTCATGTTTACTCCACCCTTTAGGCGGCGATGGGAGCAGAAGTCGCAAAGCATCACAACACAATCGTCACGGTTGGTTTACTGCATCTGACGAGCAAACATTCATCACCGGATAAATGCATGGATGTTAAAAAAAGTATAAACACGAGTTACTGTCACATATTTTTAGATTTAATTTTTTAACAACTTTTAACGATACTAAAAAATTACAGTGAAAATACATTTTTTGACGCATTTTGGACACGGATTACGGTAGGTTGGACTCGACGATAAACACCAAACGATCCTGATAAAATGCGCTCATGGTTATTAGTCACGGTCCGAGCTATTTCCAATCGTGACGGTGGTTAGTAAGTAGAAACGACTTACGCACCCGCGTATTGGCTTCATTGTGAAAATTTTCACATTTCAACAATAATTATAGCCCCTCTGGTAAGTCGTATGACATCGCCACTTGCCCGTCCTGAAAGATTTTACCCGTTCCATCCTATACCGTTGAGCTGGTTAGGGGCCTTTTGAAATACTGATTTATAATATATAATTGGCAAACAGTTAGCGATCGTTTGACAAGCAAGGTGACTATCTGACGGTACTGGCAGCGGATTACCGGTCTGTGACCCCCCTGCCATTCTCCCCCAGGTATTTACGTTTCCAACGGTTTTTAACGTTGAAACATTGTGTGACACAAGTAAAGTTTTAGACAATTTTTAACATAATCTTTTTCACGATCAGCAGTAGAGTTCATTGTCAGATAACGTTTCCTAAATTACGCAACAAATTATCGTTTTTTTTTTGCTAAACGAATAAACGAATATTTTATTTAATTCGGATTCAAAGTGTTTGAATTTTGCCGAACATAATCGCTCTGAAAAGCTGGTAACGTTTTAACCGACACGGCGTTGTGTTAAAGTATATACTTTGAACAAAATTTATTGTATTAATTTTGGTCCAAAAATTTCAATGTAGATATTCGTTCACAGCTCTAAGAGAATTTTACGTTAACCCATCAAACACTTGCAAAGATAATTTATCTTTCCAAAAACTTAACATCAAATAATAGCTATATACATCCAGGTCCTGTTGTTTTCGTCTACAATTCCGTGTCCGGGTTTTGTCTTTAAGGAATTCCGGGTTAAAGTTTCCAAAACAAACTATTCTGTGACTTGTGGAGAACGGTTTAACTAAGCCGGCATTACTTAATATACTTGGGATTCGCTGCATTGAGCTTGGACACCCCACCTGGGGATTACCCTTAAGCTTGATTTGTCGTTGGTTTAACCCCAATCGAGAATTTGTCCCCGTTTAATAGTTTTAAGACCTAAAACAATAGTTTTCGTGCGTGAAACACACTATGGATAACAATAACAGCAACAACAACAACAACAACAATAACAACATTAATAACTATGCATCTGCTCCTATCCTAAGCACTCGGGATCCGGTAGTGCTCCTGATCAGAAAACCTTCACAAAACCCCTTAGATACTAGGCTAGTATAAATTTCTTAATTTCTTCTTAGAACTGGCAGGCAACGATTACGGTAGATGGGGATATTTGGTTATACCAACTCGATATGAATTTCGCATATTTCAGTAATATTTGATAAACCAAAACGTATTTTAATTGTATAACCTTAACGCATTACTGAAATAAGTATTTAGTTAAATTACACGTATATGTGCATAACCAGTTAATAAATGATTAATATTATTTGCATAATATTTAATCGAACATATGGCTAATGAGCGGCCACTGTCATATGTTAATCTTCCGTTGAAAAATTGTCATGATTCAATTTCTATGATTCCCTTCCTAACGACTTAGCTGTATAATTTGTCCAATAACATAAGAAAGTTACAAAACTCTTAGCTTTGACAAACGTGGACATTATCCGTTACGAATTCTAGTTCTTTTGTAAGCATAAGACAATTGCTTCTTTTGAATGTCATCGAGTTTGATAAGCTTAAATTTAGCTCTTGTACGTTTACCCACTCTCCGACACTCTTAGGCTAACGCTTTGGTTTTGAGGAAAAGACTTACGTCTAGCTGAACGTAATCCCTTTCGTAAGCCTAAATTTGAGCTAAAGCCTATGAACCTTGACTCTAAACGTGGGAGACAGTGCACAAGAGCATAGAATTTAAGCATAAACATCGCTTTAAATATTAAAAACATATGTCTATTCAAAAGCATAAAATAATTAATGAACGAACCCCTTGTTGAGGTTTAACACATTTCACTTGATATACTTATACCTAAAATTTTGGGTTCACCTTGAATTACTTACCGTAATTTCTTTTTAATTTCAGCATAGTCTTGCTTTATTTACTTTAGCAGATTTGACTGTTATAAGCCAAGTTTGGAATTCTACTTCGTTCGATAAAATGCCAAAAATATTTTCATTCTCACGTTGACCTATATTCTTGTCGATACTCAATGCTTCCTTTGTGATGCGACTTGAAAAAGGCGTTGTATATTAATTTAATAAATTCTAAATAACTATTTATTATCGTTTCCTTAATCGAAGGTCATTCCGTATAAAATACGATATTTTATCGACAGATTTAAGCGTCAGAGTCACAAAACAGTTTTCACTCAGTACGCGATATGACACATTTTTGTAACAAAATTAATCATAATTTGCCGTTTCGTTGAAATTGAGGCCGTCAAAATGTAAATTCAATATTATGTCAATGAACAAAAATTGGTGCTTTTTCCTACCTTTCTTAGAAAGGTTACAATTGAGCACTCGAAATCATTTACGAAACGAGTTGGCTCAAAACGAAGTTGAAAAAATTCATTTCATTATATATATTCTTAAAAAGTAAAAAATAATTTACATATATTTAAAACAAATTTGATATGGTCAATCGAGCACACCGAGTAATAACCACGTGCCAGATATCTTCTTATTACCATAGTAAAACATTTAAAAACTTCAAAAGCAATTCCGCCTATGATATAACCGGTGTTGTCGGCCCTACAACTTAACGTGACCGGTCGGAATCTGTTATGTAAACGATCCTCGACTCAGAGATTAATTAAGGATTAGTCGGAATTCTTGCTAAATTTAAAATTATAATTGTTTGTTTATCTTTTAATTTGCGCACATCATTGCATCAACTCAATGTCATTTGGTTTCTTTTATGAAGTCAGATAAATTTTCAACGAAACGAACAGTTTGCTTTGTTTAGAGACGTCGCTTTGTCTAGGCAGGAGCGTGTATTGGGGTCAAATTTACAGTGAAAAGTTGAAATTTCATTTTAGCAAATATAAAATGTTTGTACAACTGAAGCGGGGGGGATTCAGGAACATTAATACAACCGAAAAACGAGATAAAAGTTCTATAAGAAATTGTATTTCGTTGTAAGGAAATCACAATGGCCAAGTTGAAAAACTATTCGCAAGCCTCTGAAGTCTGCGTTATATATACCTACTATTTCATTAATTTAATGCCGTCCCGTGTCATCCAGCATTTCTGATAGGAAAAATTTGTTTACGCAGCTCTGGGCCCACGAATGGACCATGCCAGACACATATTCCTAAGCCTAAGCCCATGCAAAAAGGTTAATCTAAAGCCTAACTTGACACTATTACAGCCTTGCAGGACAACGTTCCGGCCCTGTTCTATACTTGGACCCAGCTTTGGACCCGCTAGTGTCATACTACCACCCTAGAGATTCATAAGAAATTTTTCACTTCGGTAAACTATGATACCACTGGACATAGTGAATTACGTAATGCACTGTTAATTGATCATTGAGACGCTAATGCATCAAAACCTTTGTGCCACCATTACCCTCCTAACGTGTATATATTATGGAGACGAGTTAATTGCTAATTAAATATGTGAATAATTTTCATATTTCAAAACGCTACTTTGAAAATTTTCGAATATCAGTTCGTTTATGAAACAGTTTGACCTTCTGACCGTCACTTTAACTGAAAATCTAGGTATTTTGACGCAAAACTTACATGAACGCTTCTAGACTTGATGGGACCCCCTAACGAGTAGGGATCGATAACTATATAATGTGGGGATATCAATGAGGTAATAAATAACCGTTCAGATACTACGGATTTAGTTTCTTAGACTTAGGGTTGTGCTATACCCGTCGTATGGTACTATTTCTAAATACAACAAATTTTGGTTTCGATCCCTGTTAGGGGTTCATCACCTGGGTGCCTCACATGGATCCACCGGCGCTAGCTGTGCATGAAACTCTATTCACAGCTTTGCACAGTTACTATATCCAGTCATAAATTCACTGAATAGCTCGTTTCGTACAACGGTGGAACAGTAGTATGCGCATATTCCTAAGAATTAGGCGTCTAAAGTCTCTTATTTTGAGACATGTTCACTAATCGATCAAACTAAAAATTCAGCAACCCATTAGTAATTCGTATCACAGATGCATAGAGAACAGCGGACGTTTTGCTTAGATCGAGTGATACTTAGCGTTAATTTTACTCTTAATATATAATTTTTTGTTTATTAATTAGCTTGTACCTAATCTATTATAGATTTCTGCAACATTTTGCAATAATACAAGAAACAAAATGCAGAATACTATTAGAACCAGCAGAAACTACACTACCAAAGCTAATTTTAGGTGTGACCAGAATTTTGTCATGGAATAGGCCACAATACTAAACATTATATCTTCAGTATACCGAAAAATGAGGGAGAGCTTTAATTGATCTTTTGTGTCTTGTAAATAACAGGTAAAATAATACGACTAAGTTGTTTTTAAGTAATTCTACGAGCTACTGAAAAGCCAGCAGCAGTAAACAAATGTAAGCTTGAAACATAAGAAATAAAATATAAAGAATACAAAAAATAGAATTTAACTACACTCGATCTAGATAAACGTGTCAATGAAAGAGCTTACTGTTATGCGGGATACTACCCGAACAGCGCTTCAAGTTATTGGTTGATGGATTAACGATCCGTCTTGAATTGATTTATACAACACTCAGGTGTGGAGCTAAGGGCGTCTCTACGGGAGAACTTAAGGGGCCGTGCCCCCCTGCCAAATTTGGCTCCCCCAAAATACAATGTTCTGCGGACTATCCTTTGTAGAGCAAGGATTTCATTTTGCGAGTATGGTAAACTTGAAGAAAAAGGTTTAGGGCCGAGTGCAATAATTGCAGAAATTTTTTTCTTTCCTAACAGCTAAGAAGAAATAGATTAAGTGCGACGCATACGGGATACCTAATTTTTGGTACCTGCTGTTTCAATATATACGCCTTTGGAAATATTGAAGCAGTTAGGTTGTTAATATGTATTTTTTGGTGCCGAATTTGTCAAATTTGACGCGAGAATTAGAATTCGAAACCCACTAAGATTAATTGCAAAACAATTTAATAGAACCGAGGTTGTGAAATTAATCGTATTAGGTATACCTAATATTCAGTTTCTCATTTCCTTACGTATTTTAACTGTAGAAACACTAAGATAACTCATGTGCTTTGGACAAACAATTTTGTTGCATCGTACACGCTAGTGAATAAGAAATTCTACTTAGCAATATATATATTTATATATAAGGGTGCAACCAGATACCAAAAACAGACGGAGTCGGAGACGAATAATCTAATATCCGGCCGGATCCGGAGTCAATAATGAATTCAAATCTAACACCGGACTGCATTCAAATATAAGAACGTAGCTTTAAGGTGCAAAAAGTGTTTACGTGACAAAATATAACATCTCACGCTGATACAATTCTAACACTTTAACAACGTCCCTATTATACTACGTCTCGGTATTTGGCATTGGCAGGTCCCGGTTTCTTGAGTCTCGGTGGATTGGAACCGACACAAAAAGTCGAGGATTCAGCAAACGCTGGTAGACCTGCAAAAAGCAGAAGTTAATATTGCTGAAGCAAGTAATGCCTGATGAAAAAAATTTCGCTATCAATCCATGAATTTTCATTGTTACTCAATAATTATTAGCAGGCATTCTGACAGCACACAAAAAACTGCGAAAATAGCATAAGAAATAATTTATTATGAAAATTTTTACTTCGGTGATGACCAAACTTGAACGAGACCGAGAAATTTCATGGCAGTCTCTGCCCATTCCTGGCTCGGACAAAGGCTATTATTTTCTCTTAGGCTTAGGCTTAGTTATAGACCCCTTTTTAATATGAAGTTTAGGCTAAGCCTTCGGAATAATAGAAATATGCTGAGACATATTCTGTTACGCAAAAGAATACAACTAGTCATCTATATCTGGTTTTCCAGCGAAATTGTAACCAAATAACGATTGTGAACGTACACGGTCACGTGCAAACATTTACACTTTACATGTATGACAGTAAAATATGTAAAAGTAAAGTCAATCAGTTCACCAGTACATAGCATGAATACGAATGATGGTATAATTTTTTTGAAGTTCTTTAAAAGTAATATCCGGCAAGTTAAAATACCGGATCCCGGTGTCGATTTTTTGCCAGAGCTGAAGCCGAATATCCTGTTGCACCCTGACAGTTTTCAACGCCAATAAGAGGCGCAACACAGACCTGAGTGGATTTCTAGTCCTTAGCGTTATCTTCATTGCGCTCAGTAAACCTTATAATTAAGTTTATACCTAAGTTTGGCGAAACAAATTTTGACGCCCGTCGTGAAGTGTCGAAACGCTCCTAAAATTAACATATCAAAATTACAGGGGCAAATCCAAACGAGTTGATTGGGCGCCCGTGAACCTCCGTGGTACTACCCAAAAACGATCAAATATAAACGTGAAAAATGCTTCCGTTCAGACGACATTGGTCGAGTCGATGTTCGGCGATTCTCGAATTGTTAACCTCGTATGATTAACTTTTGGATCTGCCTTTAGTCTAAAGCTAAAAGGACATATTTAACCAACTTTTCGATAATAAAACGCTTCGGATGTTAACTGACACCTACGTAACAAATGAGCTGACTGAATATCTTTGCAAGATATTGAAATGTTCGCTAACTTGATTAACGGTATAATTTCGAAACACAAAACGTGTCCCCAACCATCAGGGTACGTTTAATCCGCTAGAATGAACTATTGTTCTAGAAATGAAAACGGAACTTGACAAATCGCTTTCGAACACGCCCGTAGCCAGCTCACATTGCTAAGGCGGAGGGCTAAAAAGTTTTCAGGAGGAGCATACAATGTTTACGATTACTTACAAACAAGGTTGAAAATTTTCTAGGAGGTCGGACAAAACTGTTCCCAGTTTAAGCTCCCATGACCACTTCTGACTACACAGACCGGCTTCGGAATTAACACGAGCTGATGTAATTCTTGTAATTGAAAACTGCAGCAACTAGCCGCAATCTAGCGCACGCAGCGAACATAAAATTGCTATGCGTCATGTCTTAGATATCTCGAAAACAATGAATATTAACAGACAATTAAACACTGAAATAAAATTTCAAATCAGAACTTGCTTCTTGATTGTGCGGAATCCAAATAGTTCCGCAGTTCTCAGGTAGAAGATTTATTTAAACTTTGGCCAAAATTACTTTTGCCGTCATTCAAACATCAATTGGTTAGACAATGCTTGGTTTACCAAGGCATATTCTTCCGTCATATTTTTCGCTTACGCCTATGGTTGCGCTATACTTTATCCTACAGCGCACCGTCTCCCGCCGCTATGCGGTGCTAACAAAAATATAGGCAAAGTCTATACAGTGGCGTTCGGCGGCGTGTAGCAATTTTTAATATAAAATTGTTTGTTGTGCCGCGCGGGCATCCAGCGGCGCGTGTAGTAAGCACAACCCTTAGACTTAGGACCAAGATTGCCTATACCTAAACATATGACTAAACCTTTGCCTAAAGTCTAAGCCAAAGTATAACTATCAATATGCAGTGAAGTGTATAAGAGCCGGTATAGCAGCTACGAATTTTAGACATTTGTTCAGTGAAGTGAGAGCATCGGTCTAAAATTAGCCATGCGGAGGAAATTCTTAAATGGGTCCCCATGAACATTACCGGAACTTGGTCTGGGGTAGAAAATTCGTACCCATCACTACAATGCTATATTTTACGCGTTTTTGTTGCTAACAAAATGTCAATATCTTATACTCGTGTTACATATTAACATTAACATTTGATATAGTTTCAAAAAAACAGTAGCGCAGAAATCTGTGCGAACAAATTTTCGAACCACCACAACCAAAAAGCAAATATATACATAGCTACTGTGTCAGTCATTTTATTTCAGCTGACATTTCGTCATTAACAAATAGGACACGTAGCTGCGCACATGTGCAACTGGACTACGGCTTCTCTGGCTCTAGGGTAAATTGTTTCCTTGGCCCCTCACGTTAACTGAACGAAATTAACAAACTGCTTTTTGAGAAACTGTAGTGCTTTCCAGATATATAAATACATTCACCGAAACGATAGGTATTTTCAATGCATACAGTTTTAAATTAAATACGTAACGTAAACAAAAATCTGTTGGAACGCTGTGCGAAACACGTATGTGGGGCGTTCCAGCTTTAACGTCTACATTACTTCAAACTTATTGCGGGATGTCCTTTTGTACCGTTAACGACGCTCGCTGACTATTGCCGTGTCTAATCTTCACGACCGTTGGAAATAAACATGGTGTAAATCAAACATTAGGAGCACGAAAGGAATTTATTTCTTGTTAGTTCATACTTTTGGGAAGCTGAAATTGCCTAAAACCGGTTTCAGAATTTTGTTTCTCTGTGTGGGGGTCTTCGAATGGCGCTCTAGTCCATGTAAAGATCAGTAGTGGAACGTGCTTCTGCGGGGCTGCAATCAAGTAAGCTTTAGCGTTAGACTAATTTTTTTCTGCTTTGGCTTAGGCTTACGTATTCTTACGCTTAGGTTTAGGCTAAGTATATGCTTATACTACTGTTACGGCCCGGTTTTAAGCAGTGGCCGGCAATTCCTATATAAAACCCTGTGTTCTCGTATCCCTGACATATTGTTATTAGTGTACTTACTAATCTACCTGTACCAGTATATATAAAACTTGATGGTATTGCAAAAATTTGGCTAATTACAAAACTTTAATTGATTTTTAATCGGCCTTGATATAGCGACTATTAATATACTACATGAATGAAGAAAAAAAGGACAACGCGCACTAAAATCGACTCTGGTAAAATATTGAATAAACGTCATGTAAGACTTTTTCAATCTGTTCAAATTTTAGTTTTTTTTCAAAAATTTGCCAGTGTGAAGTAAAGAGACGGGGGTGTGGTAAAGCACGCATATAGCGCAGATATAATTTTTTGTAGCGGCAGCCACAACCATCGAAGCTGTTATGATGTTAACTATTAGTAAAACGCGTAATTATTATGGTCGAAATGCTATATTTATCCTAAAAATGACTATGCATTATTAACTTTAGCTACACACATCAGGACATAAATATATATTATTTTATTTATTATATATACATATATGTATATATATCTGTTGCTATTTATATATCGCTCTATATATATATTGTTTTCGGTAACAAAACAAAATTTTAGACAAAAACTTGTTTCGTAGAATTTAAGAAAATTTTCGCCGCACCATGGAAAACGTCATATCAAGACGTGTAGTGAAAATTTTCTAAATTTTAATTTTTTCCGCTGACTAAAAATATACGTCGGAGCGCGCAACAAACACCGCACATTAGGATAGCGACCGATGGTGGGGGGGGGGAAGAAGCGAACTGCGAAGCTTGTGCTGGCGAAGAGTTGTGTTTATTACTGGGACGGTTATGGCGGCGTGGCGGCGTATTTTGTACTGTACTCAATCTGACATAATTAATTTTACTTTTAAACAAATTGTAATAAATTTAGAGCATGGCCATTGAACATGTTAAATCTAAATTAATGCAGTACCATATTGAGGCATTCGCGAAAGTTTCGCTGGAGTTTTAATAGGGTTCCAACCCGCGACTTTCGGATAAATAACCTGTTTGATGCTCTATCGACTGAGCTATGGCTCATACATCGAGCATTTTTGCTGCAATTTTGCAATAATTTTTGTAATATAAGTTGAGAATTAATTGATCTTGCATTTAAGTTTAAGGTTAACGTTTAACCTGTGTTTGACCTAAAAAGGTCGTATTTCAAAATTTGTTGCATATTTGAGCTTCTCACTACCCTCTGTAATCGTTTCAGACCCAATAATAATTATGTCAGACATACAGATAAATTGTATACATATACTGTTCGACGCAACTTGCCGAGCTGAATCGACTGTTGTTAAGCTTTCCCAAAATCAACAGCTAACCAGAACTTATACAAGTCCATTAAAAAATTCAAAGCGACTCTAAAATTGTTTTAGTGCTAAATTAAATATTAGCAATAAACTCCAGCTCATCCAAGTGTTATACCTGCCTGTGTGCTTTCAAAACATGGAATACTTAAAATGACTTAGAACGATGCTCAAATTGCGTATCATAAGCGCTTCAGCTTAAATTGTAAAAAATCTACATTAATTGCAACGTATTGTTGGACATCCACTGAAATCTGAACCAGAACATCGCAAAATCAATACATTGAAAAGTAACAAAAAAACCAAAATAAATTTAGTTCAAATTTTTTCGACACAATGTATATCATTGTTTTGAATTGTTTAATAGAAATTATCTTGAACGTAAGCTTTCTAATCACCCACATATTTATACGCTGCGTACACATAATATGTATGCTTCAGAACACCGAAAGTTTTTCTACCAAGGTCAATTTTATACCCGTAGAATAATAATAAATTGTTTTGTAATTAAACAAAAAAAAAAGAAAATTTAAAATATAGAAATTATAAAATAAAAGTTTTATTCGAACTTATTTCGGTGAAATTTTCCAAAAAAAAACTAATTTTCATTAATTAATCACGAAGCACAAGTTTTCTGTAAACTTTCCGACAGAAAAAAATCATGCTCGTAGCGCCAGCTCAGCATGCTAAGCAGTACGAAAAAAATTTAAAAGGAACATGTTACGGGATCTCAATTAGATTACTTAATACAAACGGGGCTAAAATTTTTACCAAAATTTTTCTCCATGCCGCTAAGCCCAAAGCCCCTGTCTATAGCTACGGCCCGTAGAAAATTGCGTAAAATCGGCGAGACAATTTAGAGGTATTTGTTAGATTTGGGGTGTATAAATTTTGGTTGTTGTTGTTGTTGTTGTTGTTGTTGTTGTTGTTAAAACACAAACGTATTACTCGTTTTGCGAAAACTTTGAATTAAATATTCATTAATAACAGAGACGCACCGGACTATGGCTGAAGATGGGGTGGAGCATAAAATTCTATTGAGCTCTCAGTCGCAATATTTTATTAGTTTGACTCTGGTTCTAGACAAAAAATCATAAACTTAATGCATGCTTGTAAGGAAAGTCATTGGCTTGGTTTCCAAAACCTTGCTTTAATATTTACTCACGTTGTGCTTAAGTTGCCGACTTAAGTAAATACTTATAGGTCGTTTTAGCAAAAACAAATAAATGTCAGTTTTGAGCTGATGCAATATAAGACAGTATTCTTATTTTTACCTTTGCATTAAGCGAGTAACATATTAACGCTGCAAGTCCATTTAATCAAGATTAGTGTACTGAAACGGTTAATCTGTACCAAGCGAAATTCATTCAGCGACTTAAGTGTTTACTTAAATTAAGCACGATTTTAGAAACAAAAAATTGGTAAAGTACTTGTTTGGAAAATACTTAATTATATGACGTAATCTATAAGTAGGCTTTCAGAAACGCAACCAATATGTATTTCTTGGGTTCCACGTCTTATAACGGCGCAAATGACGTGAACGCAGAAAACCAATATATTAATATGAATCTAAAGTTTATTTACAAAAACTCAATGTGAAAAGCGGAAGAAACACCTGCAAATGTGAGTTGCTATGATTGTGACGAAAATAGAAATACCAGGATTTCACAAGATAAGATACAGGAAATAATTACTCAGAAATTTTTAGAAACAATCGAAAATTAAGCCTCTACCTAACTGAAATAGAAATAAGCTAGCATAGCTTTATTAAAGTTTACATCAAATAATCTTCTCGCTTGCTAAGCTCACTCGCAACTTGTAGCTTAATACAATTATGTATTATATATCCAAGTGATTCCGTAAGCTTCGCAAATTCTTAATAGAGAAATAAGATTTCCAGAAGGTTGCAACGAACCTTTTTACATACAATTTTTTAATGCAGTTGAATCTGGTTTCGATCAGGGGGCGGCTAAGCTGTTCTAAGACAGACGGCGACTTCCCTTACCCTCCGAAATTGTTTGACTTGGCATTGTATTGCAAACAATTCAACATAAAAAGACTGCCGCACACTTATTGTTTCAGTGTTTTAGTCTTGCAATATAAATTCTCTATTTTATTTTACCTCATTAACCTTTTGTTCCTTGTTGGGCACCGTGGGCCATTTCTCAGCAGCGAAACAATATTTGAAACCTTAATTTTGTCAATTTAGTGTTACCACCAGAAAGCAAACGTAAAACACAGATTAAGCTCATTTAAACTGTTTCACGACTGCGCGTTTACGCAATATAATTATTACTAAATTGAAACCTCATTTTAAGCAATCAAGACTGGAACCAGTTTCGCCGGCAGGTAACGTCTGCAAAAGGGGAGGGGCTTGCGCAGCTGTAACCCCCTGCGTAATCATAACAATTTTTCTGTGTGTAGCTTGGTATATAGCGTGATAAAGTTTATAAAATTTACAGCTGCAAAAGTTTCTTTTAATATTTCCTTCAGTGAACTCTCACTTACGCACCTTTCGATCCAATATTTTGGCGTCGACTATGGCCACAAGCTATATGGATCCACCTTTGACGCTAGTAAAATCAACTGGGACGCCGCAAACGAGTTTGCAATGACTTTGTCGTTTTGGGCTAATAATATTTGCTGTTGTAGATTTTCGATGCCTTTTAAACCTAAAATTAACGGCCTATAATCGGATCCCAAAGGAATTTTTGGGGACTAAAACCAATTTCAAAGGCGTGGCCCGGCCCGGCGGACGTTATATTTCGCTTTGAAAGAATTAAAACAAACGAATTATAATGTTTATTGCGCTGATCGTTGCGGCGTAATTTAAGCTACCGATTGTCAGTATAATTAAATCATGTACTGTGTTTCAGTGTGCAATGACGTAATAATATTTGGAGGTTGGGTGGACTATATATAATAATGTTGAAAAGGTTGAAGATTCACGGCTGATAATAACAGTATTGAAACAAAGAAGAAGGGTTAAACCAAGTTTTGGTCTCATCAGGCTTAGGTTTAGGCGTATTCTAACATTTACTAGCGCGTTCAAAAATAAGGGTACGAGTAAATATTGCTACAACTACTTATGGAAGTTTAAATTGGTTGATTAGAATATCTTACAGTTGTTGCAAGTTTAGAGTTTTAATGTAGTATCCGGGTGCACAGCGCAACAGAATTATGTCGGAACCGGAACAAGAAATTTATATCGGAATTGGATCATTAAATTTTCAGAGCCCATACGTTTTACATACCAAGTCTTAGCATATATGTTAATAACACCAAAGATCCGTTTTAGAGTGCATGTTATTCATGTTTTGGCCAATGTAAAGAACAGGGGCGGAACAGTACTATAAGCTTATTCCTAACCTAATCCTAAGCCTAAGCGTAAGAATGAGTTTATTCCTAAGCCTAAGTAAAGCCTAAGCCTAAGCGAAGCAAAAAAATTAGTCTAAAGCTTAAGCTTATTGTATTCTTGTCCGTCACAAAAACGCTCCGCCCCTGATCTTTACATGGGTCCATGTTTCCATCAAAATTTTCATGCCATATATAAGCCATATGAGCTGAGAACTAATACAAGCATCGGCTGTTATGAAACTTAATGCAATAATATCCATCTTTCTAAATAATTAAAGTTGGAACACCAAGCTTACAAATTACGCGGAATCGGAGCTGGCTTTGAACGGAAGTCTAGTCAGAATCGGATTTCCGGTTACACCATGCGCAGTATTTCGATTCGGAATTGTTTGTTACAAAATGTTACTTTAAATACAGGGAAAAATGTCGATTAGCTATCAACACAAAAAACACGTATAAAATAATGTGGCTGTTTGTAAACGCCTACTTATTTAAATAACGTGCTCATCCCAAATAGCTATTTTGCTCAGTACAGCAGAAACAAGTATTGGAAAGTCAATTGACTATCAATTAATAAATCAGTTTTTAGCTGCGATATTATTGGTTGAATGGTTAATATTTAAAGTATAGTAATTGGTGTAGCATTCCGAATTATGTTAGTCCAATTACGAATTGGGCTAGTCCAGGGCCGAATTACGACTTGTGCTAACCCATGGCCTTATTGTTTTTTGGTACAAGTGCACGCCATTTGATTAGTTACTACCTTTATGACATATATACTCAAATAAGATTTAGTTGATCCAAACATTCCTTTCTGATTGGCTAAGTAATCGCTATCTGTTGGCTAGCAAACAGTCTGTATTACTAAACTAAGTAGGATCAAGCTGGATCACGACTAAAAAGTAACCAATCAGAAAACGCACAGCATTATCAGTCATAATTCTGCCTTGAGCTAGCCCAATTCGGAATTGGGCTGAATTACGCCTTGGGCTGCGACATATATACGCTTTTGAAATCTACATATTACTCTGAAAATACATGTATATATTTCAATACTTGAATTAGATTTGTATTTTAAATTTTTGACGCTCCCCTTCTGTTTTAGCTAAACTTTTTTAAGCCGTCAATTTCACGAAAGGTGTCCCCATTTTTGTTCTGAAATATTGTTTTACGACCGCGATAAAGTTACGTATTTGTCAAAAATGAGGTAAACGTTTGACACAGTGCGCGTTGGTGGAAAATTGGAAACGCAAATCTCCGAAATATGCTTGAAACAGTATTTTTGTTGTATTTCTATTACGATTTTTATAGCAGCAAAGTTTGGTGACTTTGCAGCTAAATATTACACCAATGAAATGAAGAGGGGTGTTGCAACGATTTTGCATCGAAGACGTTCGGTACAATTAAAATTTAAAAATGGCACTTCATGTTCTAACAATTGAAAAAAATTACTAATATGACCCGTTCGGTTTGGAAAAAATCCGCTAAAAATAATTTTAATCCCACAAATTCCTACAGTTACGCCCTTGCCGAGGAAGAATTAACAACGCGTTAATTTGAAATGCTGCGAGATAAAATTTATAAATTATTCGATAACTCATGCTAAAGTTGATGTTTTTCATGCCAGTTTGTTTACAAATCTTAAGGCCAGAACATTAGAATTAGTCGCTTAGAGTAAACCAAAATCTAAGGCTAGAGCTTATGCTGAAAATCATGAGATTAGATCTAAAGACGTAGCCGAAACTGAATCGTGCCACATTCCTACCATTAGCTTATTAGTTACATATATATATATGTATATATATATTGTTTAACTTACGCCTAAAAATTGAATTTTTTCAACACAATTTTATTCACTGTCCAATGGGACAAAATAAAATGGAAA
Organism: Enoplolaimus lenunculus; assembly: GCA_030248215.1. NCBI lineage: Eukaryota > Metazoa > Nematoda > Enoplea > Enoplida > Thoracostomopsidae > Enoplolaimus > Enoplolaimus lenunculus. The sequence goes on along the minus strand of JASANG010003115.1, from coordinate 11,032 downwards.
TTTTATACCTAAGGTTGCACTATACTCGCCACGTGCCGCCGAACGCCGTCGCGAGGAACGTTAAATATTTTTACCAAATAAATTTTGCCTATATTTTTGTTAGCAACGCATAGCGGCATGAGGCGGCGCGCGGGGGTGTCCGGCACAGTAAGGTATAGCGCAACCCTAATTGTACCAAAAGCCAAAGACAACCATTATGGCCCACGTTACTTTAAGGGGCGTTCAGGTTTCTTTTGGGTCTATAAAAGAGTAGGTTTAGATTCTATATTACATTTTTGCTTAGGCTTAGGCTTAGGATTCGGCTTAGGCTCAGGAACACGTTTTTGCAACGCTTAGGCTTAGGCTTACGCTTAAGAACACGCATAATTTACTGTTGCGCCTCTTACAGTACCATTGGCCACAATTATAGTCATATGGAACCGATGATGTTAACAAAAATAAGCGGTATAATATAAAGATAATGTAAAGATAAAACAACAAAATTTAGTTATGAAATACCTAAGCTCGTTTTGGCTCGTGTTCATTGCTGAAGCTTCGAAAGCCTCAGGTACGTAGATATACTGTATAAGTACATGACCAACCAATTCAACACCACTACCGGATTCGTTGTTAGAAATTTCAAATCAATTTTGATTTGGTTTGAGTCAAATTAACCTCACAATTATATATGAATCAAGTTTGGTTTCAGTCAGTTTTTAATCAGATTTAATATAGAAACACGCCACTTTGATGCTGTTGACGTAAGGTGCCGCCATACCTGTCGTGAGTGTTCGTATACGATGTCGAATGGTGACGAACCCATCGCCGCTGGACGACCCAGCTCTGCTCTTTAAATGAATCAAAATAGCCAAAATATGTCATTTTTAGCACACATTTAGTTATAGATATACAAAGTAGAGCATTTTGTGACGAAAACTTTAAAATACAACTAAAGTTAAGTTATGTTTAATTCAAATAGACAACCGTACAGTCAACGTATGTGTAGGTTTGATGAAAAATATTACTTTTCCTTCAAATTACATACACCGGCTGGGTTTCTGAAAGCTAATTTAAGTATAATTTTATACTTAAGTTTTTGCTAAGCAATTACACTAACCAATTTTATGTTTCTACAAGCGTACCTAAGTTAAGTTAACACGTAAGTAACGGAATACTTTTGGTATGGTACAGGCAAATGCTTCTGGACTATTATATATGATAGGTCTAATTAAGATTGCAGACCCAAGGCATTTCTTTGGTACAAAATAAAATTATACGTTCGTTCTTGTTACACTGGCACAAGCTGACCTTTGGTTTGTTTTTATCCAAAAAGTTAAGTATTTACTTACACAGACGATGTAAGTAAATACTTATACAAAACTTAAGTACAATTTCAGAAACACAGCCACTATGTCGTATTTTTAAATTATTACTCTCATGCGTTTATATTTGTATTTTCAAACTGATCCCGTAGGCAGTTAGTGGCGTACCGAAAAATTTTGATTGGAGCCCCATCATGTCAGGCCCGTGCCTTTGGTTTGCACCTAAAAGCAAACTTGGAATCCCTCAGCAGTACGGATCTCAATGGTTTACTGGGATTTATGGGGTTGGTTACGCTCTCCTAGTTGGCTCCGTGACCAATCTCAGAGTTCTTTTTAGGTCCTTGAAATTTGGAAGTTTGGTATCTGGACCAGGTCTAATCAGTACCACTTGAAAAAATATCGCGAATGAAGCGAGCGAAATGCTAGACACTATTGTCTTTTACTCTCGTACACAACTACAGTTTGAAGTCTTTGTGAGGGAACTTTTGTGTGATATGAAATTTTTCTGGGCACTAACAGTTCAAACTGAGTGAGCGAAGGCTCGAAGCCACAATTTAGACTGAGCTTTGAAGAATTCACGAGCGAAGCGAGCGAGAAGCTATACACTGTTTCAGCATTAAATCCCTCAATAACAGACTCAAAACGTTTCTTTTATTGATGAAGCGTGGGTGTTTAAACCGCCAAATGGACCCCGCTCCTGGTCTAGAGCGTATGTAATTGTGAAACTTAGCACAATACGTAATTTTTGTATCTAATGTAAATTTTGACGAAAATACTGATTCCGATTTGAGGGGCACCCATTCGGCCCTCCGTTCTCGGTACGCTCCTGAAGACGGTAATTTTGTTTGTTTGAATGTTATAATAAATATTTGATGTTTCAGGATGCGCTGTAACTACCAGTCATTCAGGTGCTTTGCAAGGTAACAATACCTCATACCTATATACCTGTCATGGTGTGATAATATACATAGCATATTTCAATACTATGATAAAGTTCGTAAAAGTAGCCAATGTATAGAACAGGGTCGTTTTCAGTAGCATAACATATTCGTAAGCCTAAGCCTACGCAAAAAATAGTCTACAGCTTAAAACTTACTCTTATGAAGTCCCACAGGAAAACGATCCGCCGGTGATCTTTCCATGGGTCGTAAAAGTTAAACGTTGAAAATGGTCGTTTGTTAACTTGACCAGTAACTTGTAACATGTTCCTTTTAGTTACTTATCTTTGCTTAGAGTACAGCTTAGTTTAGAATTCTATTATCTAAAATCTTCACTGTAAAAAATGGTGAGTCAAATTGACTCTCTTTGGAAATAGGCTTTTCCTGACTACACAAACTGAGTCAACTTCGACTCCGCCGGAGTCAAACGTGCGACTCAGTGAGTTGAATTTGACTACTGGCGGAGTCGAATTTGACTCAGTTTGTGTAGTCAGGAAAAGCCGGTTTTCGAGAGAGGCAATTTCACTCACCATTTTTTGCAGTGTTGTTCTATTAAAGAATTTGCGATGTTGGTATGTTCGCTCCGCATTTATGTTGTTTAACAGTGGTAATGTGGTAGCATGCATTTTTCATTAAAGCTGGAACGTCCGCTATACGTATAAATTTGTTTACTATTAATTTTAGCTTATCTTGGCGGAGTGATTAATGCGCAACCTTTCATATCTGGTAACTGCATGTATATGTACTATTTTCTTTGAGGGAAAATGAATTGGTTTCAACAACACACTACTACTGTAATACTCGAGAGTTTTTATCAAGTCAACTCGTAACTAAAAAGCAATATTAAACGCCAAGCCTGCACCTAATGCTACATGCTGCAAAAACATTATTTATGGCATATGGGAATTTCGCAGTACTTAAAATAGAAATCCAAATCACAACTTTTCTAGGAAAGCAAAATTTTCCTCAAGAGAATGAGCTGAGATCCTTGTCCGTGCTGTGGCTACGGATCCATTTAGATTTCGCAACGTTGCTAGATTTAGCTAATAATAACAATTTAGTTGGGATAATTTGAAATAAAAACTATATTCAGACACAAAGCTTGATATAACGTTGAAGTTCAACAATTAATTATTACGTAGATATGCGGTAAAAATGTAGTAGACGACTCAGTTAGCGTCGTAACAGAAAAACTGTATTCAGTGCAAAATCAGTGACGATACTTGAAAAACTTTCGGCTATTTCTTTTACCTTCCATCGTTACATTCGAGCTGCTATTTAAAAGTAAACTTTTAAACAAATGCAGATAATTTTGAAATTAAAATATCGATTTTTTTCAGGAAGCCTAGAACAACCAATCAAAAACGATTACGATCTCAACTGTGATTTAATTCAAAACGGCCGGAGTTGCCGTTGGCGTAACGTCAAATCGGACACCGTTGGAGACTGGCAACTTGCTGTTGGCCAACCGAATCCGCGGCTCTTGAACTTGATTACGGGATCTACCAGGCTTCCCGGTCAGTTTACTGCTTTTATTCAATTTTATGCCATATGTTTTGAAGCGGATGCACAAAAATTTGCATGCAAATTTTTATTCCAAACGATCTTGATTACCTAACAAAATATTGTAATCATAGTATAAGTCAGCAAAGTTATGAAGCATACGTGTCAATAGCGTTCCAGCTCTAATTATATAGATTTATCATTTTTTATCAAAAGAGGCGGTGAAAAATGCTTAAAGTATAACATCGACCGCATTCGAAATTGTACGGCCGGAGCTGCCATCTCCGTATCCTTCATTTGGGGGCACAATTTTAAACTAAAAAAATGAAAAATATTTTAATGATCGCAAGAGGCCCCACGCCAAATATTTTAATGGTCGCAAGCCCCGCCCCCAAAATTTTGGATGGCTCCTGCCATAGTCTATTCCAGCACTACAAAATCGACTATGTTTAAATTATCAAACAATTTTGTAATTTATGAAAACATTTATTTTGTAGTCAGCCCAGTGTTTGCTGTCGGAAGCACAGCAGCACTGCCAGATCAACAAGACGTCTTGTTGGCAAGCGATCCGATCTTATGTACCACAGGAGATGGTGAATTAACGTTTAGGTTACGTTTTAATTTATTTTCATTTCAGCGTTTACATGCTTTCTATTTTATGAGCGCTATTTGTGTACACGGCAAGCATTTATGAAAATTATGAGTCTCAGATAGTAATGCAGCATCCATAATATGTTGCGAATACGCTGAGGTGAACTGTATATTGCAGTAGTGCGATAACTAAGGTTCACTGACAAGGTTGCAAACACAAAACTCAGGTTAGACTTTATCAATTAATTACATTGAGATTTTACTTAAGTTATGTGTAGCTTTGATTCAAGTTAATGTTCAGGAAAGAACATTTTAATACATGTAAATTCAAATCTTAACTAAGAAATGACGTAGTTAAAACCGCGTCTAAATTACACACAGGGATAGAATCACCGGCCCGGTTTTTTCCCGGGCCTTTAGCCAAGGGGGGGCAGGGGGGCTCAGTCCCCCATGGAAAAATTTTGGCCCCCGACAAAATTTTCAACCTTGCTTGTAATTCATTGAAAACCCTTGATGCCCCTCCTGAAAAAATTTTTAGTCCACCTAGCAAGGTGAGCTGGTTACTGGCCTGTCCGGGCGCAGCCTGTGTGCACCCAGGCCGCCAAAGTTCATATCGGTTTTAGAACAGAAAACAAAACATAAAACAAACCGTATAAACATAACGCTAATTGTCATATTTCACAAAATATTGTTAAGTACAGCTTACTTCAGAGCCACCACAGCTCCTACGACAGACAGATGGAAAAAGCTGCGCCTCCCGGTTACTACGTTGCCACCTTCCCTGACTTGCCGCTCTGATTCGCCCAGTTATCAAGGGTGGATCTAGCGAGGTTTCTAGATAACCAACAAGCTCGCTTGCCAGTCAGTGGATTTAAAAAGTTTTTACATCCGTATGGGACCAGCACTTGGGCCCGGGCCGGTTCCAACCCTGGTTCCACACTTCTGAAAATATTTGACATGTAAATTTTGTGTTTTATGCTGACTGAATTCATATAGGTACAACTTAGTGTCAAAGGTCGTCTTATGTCATGTTTCTGCAATCCATTTACAAAGCAGTTTGCTTAGTAAGTAAACCTAGCGCTTGTGAAATATTATTCTTGGTTCATTGCTTTCAGGCATTGGCTAAGCCCTTTAGTTAAGGCTCGTGTATGCACCCGCGCGTTTGGTAGTACAACTCCAACTCGCTGTTCAACTGAAGTTGCAACCGGCTCCGGCGATGCGACGTTTCTTTTAAACGGCCCGTTGAAATCGCCATTTGAGGTATTGGAGTTCTGGTAGATTTTAGCCCAGTAAATCTGTTGAACATTCCATTAATTATTTATTAATAAAATTTAAGTTCATATCGTTGTTCAAATTACTGAAACCATTTATGCATCTTCCACAATAAATTGTGTACATATTATGTCACAATTTTTACTTATCTGTCATTAACACGTCACCAATGTCTGAGTATACTTTAAAGTAAACGAATTGCATTTTTGTTTTGTTTCTTTTTTATAATCTGTTGAAGGTTAGAAAATGAATTTCATCGTCGCTTCAAATCGAAATATACATTACACTGTAAATTCCAATGAGTTGATTAATCAATTCATTTAGCGAGTTGGTTATTTCTGAATTAATATCAGTAAACATTAGCTCACTCTGAGTTGAGTTGATTCTCACTCTGAGTTGAGTTGACTATGGGTGAGTTGATTAATTAACTCAGAATGAATTGAATCAACTTAAAATTCTGAGTTCTGATAGTCCTAACTCAGACTGAGTGATTCAACTCATTCTGAGTTAAAATCAACTCACTAAAATTTACAGTGTACGCAGCCTATCTCTACCCAATGCAACTGAAGTATCGAGTTGAAAACACCAGGCGCGTCGTTGAAATATTCAACTCATATCACACTTGAGCAGCAACTTTGCAAAATTGTGACGTTCTGTACCGTTTTAATGCATTACATTTACAACTTTGAATTTTTTCTCGCATAGGATTAGAAATATTTTGTCTTTTACTGTAGTGACTGGAATAAGAGAGGGACTAATATTTATTTGTCGTCTCCAGAGGGTACCCTCTATTATGCAGTTACGGACTGTTATTTATTTTTAACCCCCGCTCCGCCATCCTTCTTTTTACTGATATATATCCGGTATTGCCACTATCCATTGAATTAAACGTTTATTTGTCTTGTGTCAAAAGTTTGAGCGATAATGCAAGGTTTTTCAAAAACGCTTTAAAGTTTCGAACTCACCTTTATTTGGTCATGCAGTTATTTATGCACTACAATTTAGGGACAATAGGCATTTACAGACTCTAATTAGGGTTTAGGGACGCTATACGCTTACGGACTCTTATTAGGAATACGGAATCCTATAGATTAGGACTCAGAATGGACACCCCTTCTTATTGCCCCCCTTTTATTTGCGTCACTACATTACGTCGTTGTGGTGACAGATTTTTCTGCGTTCGAAATTGCATGCTTCTAGCCAGAAAATTTCATATTCATGAAAATCTATTCCAATTTTGGTTTAACTTTTATAGATATTGATACAAACGTTTGACTTTTCACTGAATACGGGAAAGTTTCAAGGCGGACTTGCGCTGTTGGACGATATTGTTTTCAACGCGGATTTGTGTGGTAAGCGGGTAAACGAGATAAATTGAAAATCCAATTCAAAATCGGTCCAAAACACAGGAAGATAAAGAAATCAGCGTAAGCGCCAATCTAAAGCCTTTGCGTACTATATGAAAATGCCAAAATCCACGACTTCATTCAGGATCAATTTTAGTACGAGTGGAACACTAACCCTACTTGGCATAAATTTTGGTTGTTATTTGCAACGATTGTTTATATACAAATAAGTTTTGGCCAGACTTCAATTTTCGCTATATAGTCGCATAGAGCCAGGTCCGCAGTCAGTTTTAGCCTGTAGCCAACACTGCCTGGTATGAGGGGCATGCGGTCGAGATAAAAAGCTTGGCCCATGTATAGAACAGGGCCGAATCGTTTTCCGGAGGGGCTATAATAGAGTCAGTTTAAACTTTATACTGATTTTTTGCTTAGGCTTAGGCTTAGGCGTAGGAATATATTTATACTACTGTTCCGGCCTTGTTCTATACATGGGCCACAAGCTTTATGATCTGGCTAAATCATGTCTAGAACAGAGAATTTCTTTTTAGGGGGCTGATTCACGCTTCCTGCCACCGCGCAAGTTTTGCATATTTTACAGTAGACACCGAAACCCTTCAACCGGTTGTTTTGGCTACAGGCCCAATTAAGCGAAATACGCGTGCAACAGAAGGGTTTTTATATAAACGCAAGCTTTGAATATTTAAGACCAATCAACTATAGATCATACGGAAACCACTGTACCGGATACAAAGATACCTGTAGAGCCGACACAACCACAGGTAAATATATCATTGGCAGGCACGTGGGAACACAGATGTGTTCGGTGTCTGTCGCTCAATCTAGAAAAATATATATGAGTGTCGGTCGCTGCACCGTGAAAATTTCTCCAAAAACCAATGTTTGTGTTGGAATTTGAAACATTTAATGCAAAAAATGCACTCGCTGTAGTCGCTAGGATTTCTAAACTAAGCTATGTATCTTTTAAATCTGGTTGCCTACTAAAAATCGGAACTTTTGCCAGTTTTAATCTTCCTCCATACCTGGATTAATAGCTGGTTTGTGACTGTTTGACACCTCTGGACAAAAATTGTTCACGCGTCCCTCAACTTTGATTATACATATGTCAGGCCCGTAGCCAGTTCACTTTGCTAGCGGGGGCTAAACAGGGTTTTCGAACACTTACGAGCAAGGTTGAAAACGTTGGTTGGGGGGTCAACATTCTTACAGCGTGGCTGAACCCCCGGACCCCCTCTGGATATAGGCCCGGCATATACAGGTCCCGAACTAGTTTGTAGGCCTTAGGCCTTTGCGTGACCATACCGTTTTGACTTTTATCACGGTTTTGTCGCTATATGTTTTGTTTATGGTTGCTACCGTCCGAAAGCAACTTGCAATTAAACTCAAATGAACCTAAATGATATTAGATTCATACGTTTAGGCATTGATTAGGGCAAAATATCATAACATAATATATTTAATTGCTGCTTTTAGTGACTCACGTAATTTGGTATTCTAATTTCTGATTTTATATTTATGCGGGATTTTAGAAAAAATACTCGCATTTCAGGTCACAGATCTGGACATTTGCGACACGTTACAGTGCGATATGGAACCAAGTTAGTAATAATGAAATAATTGAACAAAGCGGCACATCAATTTGCTGTTTGATATATATGTATATATGTATATTTATATATGTAATATCTTATATATAGTTTCAAGAAAAGTAAAAGATGCAAACATGAATTTTTGATGAAAACAAAACCAGAGATTAACACCTATGCCGTGAAATATATTCAATCTTCGCTTCTCATATATCATACCACCTCGAGCGGACTATCTATTGGGCATTTTTAAGCCGTATTTAAAGGCCTTGTACTCATAATATATTAAGCTTTATGGTATAAGCGTAGCATTTTTCATGATATTGCAGCTTAAAGCCTAAACCTAAACTCGACTTTAATTCTCATCCTATGAACTTCAGCAATTAATATGAAGATCTCCAACCCGTCTGAATAAACAGGGCTCAGAATTTTAATTCGCTCTAACCACTGCGTAGCCGCCAGGGGTTCAGGTGTCACTTCCTTGGGAATTTTGTCTTGTGGTTTTGAGACACAGTATCACAGTTTACAACACAAGAAGTTCAGTGAATTAACGTTATTTCTATTTTAGTTTCTCTGTGTACCGCAATAGTTGACTTAAATAGTCAATGGCGACTCGGCCAAAATAGACTGGGCAATCCGATTACAGGCATTCCGTTTTCAGCTTCTGGTGCTGCGAGTAAGCATTGGCGCTTAATGCTGCAGATAACTTAGCCGTTAATTTTACTGCACTGTAAATTTTAGTGAGTTGATTTTAACTCAGAATGAGTTGAATTCATTCAGTCAGAGGTCTAAGCTCTCAATTAGATCTTACAGAAATCAAAATTCTGAATTGATTGAACTTGTTCTGAGTTAATTAATCAATTAACCAAGAATTAACTCAGCTCAGAGGGAGTCAATGTTCAACTGTTATTAATTCAGACATAATCAAAAATAACTAATTGTTTGTCTGAGTTGATTAATCAACTCATCGGAATTTACATGGTGTAATCATACTTTGTTAGCGATTTGATGTAACTCATTTAAACGAAACTTTATTCTGTGATAAACGCCGGGACTAAAACTTAAGGGTAAGAAATTCACGGTAACCATTTGTTCACGATTTTTAGGCTTATAAATTTGATGATCCATGTTAATTATACGAGGGTGCTCACAGAAAAGCACAGCTTTTGAATTAGAATTTGGGAAGTTTCGGTTTAGGATTAGGATTACGTTTAGGTTTACATTTTAGGCTAAGGCTTAGATTTAGTGACCTGATCATTATACTTTAACATGGAGCCAATTTGATTGCCCACTGGATTACTTTAAATTTGTGGATAATAAGAACAATCACGCTTCCCCAAACCTTGGACTGCTCCTTTGAGCAAAATATTGTCTAATTATGACTGATGTCAGTGTTAACTTAGCTATGACAGTAATTTTTTCAGACGATCATTATCTATTTATCAAAGGACCTTTAAGTTCTGACGGTCAACTGCTGCGGTTTCCTCAAGTAATTGTTGAACGCTTTGCAATCCTACAATTTCAATACTATATCGCAGCGTATGGTGCAATCCTTGAAGTTTGTCTCAATGCAGATTTGGATTGTGTGTTTCGGTCGGCACCTTTGACGTTTACCTCGCGTCGCTGGAAAGTAGGGTCTGTCACTTTGGAACCCGGTGTTTATCAGGTATATACATTTACACAAAAAATATGTAATAGACAATGGCTGGGTTTCTGAAACCTATACACAAGTATACCATTATACTTAATATAAGGGAGTTTTTGACGCGGGACAGGCTAAAGGTTCTGCATTTTCTTCTGTCTAATCAAAATTGCACATCAAAAGTACATCTTCGGCATGAAACAGAATTATACTTCCATTCTTGTGGCAGTAGTACAAACTATAAAGTGGTATTTCGGGGTTTTTATCCAAAAAAAAGTTAAGTATTTATTAAGTCGGCGATTAAAGCAAATAGACAAGCATAAATTATGTAAATACTTAAGTAAGATTTCAGTAACTCAACCAATGTCATCAAAACAAACAGGAACAAGCGTTTGTAAAATTTTCACAAAGGTTTTAGCAACCACACTGTAAGGAAGCTGAGTCTTTATTTCCGCAGATAGTCAGGTTGCGGCCTACTCAATATGCTAAATGAAACAAGAAAATTGTTGACGGGCACGGCGTGATTTTATACGAGTTTCAGTTAGGCATTAAAGTTTTTTTGAAAGGCAGAGCCGCCGTTCTTCCCTTATCCGTTCCAGTTAAAGGGTTCGAGAGCAACTTAAAAATATGTTTTCAGGTCACTTTCAAAGCGTCACATTTAGCACGACATAGCTATATTGCAATTGATGCACTTGATATCACAGATTTAGACGGTATACCAATTTGTACACAGCTGTTTGCGACAAGAAATCAGCCTCGAAATGAATTGCAACGTCGGAATCGATTTGAATCGTCGTTAAAGTCTGCGTTTGAATTTTTGTTGTAAAATAAAAAT